>SNQJ01S0037447.1:114324-130268 GCA_010110895.2 Picea sitchensis
TATTTTTTTTTTTTTTTTCTTCGAGATATGATATGTCAACTTAGCAATTGTTTGGTAATATGTTCCTTGAAAATGAAGAGAATGGTAACGAGTTATGTTTTTCCCAAACAATTTATCCATTATTAATTTTTTTTTGACAAACTAAATATGTTGCAACAATTTACAAAGAATCTACAAAAACTTTGTTTTATGTTGGCTATAGTTTTAAATATAATGGATGGATATTATAATTTCTACAATTTTTTGAAGTTGACCAATCTAAAAAAGTTAAGTACTTTAAACAAATTTTTTACGCGTCATGTAATTTTCTTAATTTTTACTTAAACGTAAAATATAAAAATACCCTTTTGAAGAGGATAGTCTAAAGATTCGTAATATAAATTTTCTATAATTTTCCACACAAATATGTATCTTTCATTAGATTGAATCATAATGTCACCTAAAAATATTATGAAGTGATTTTTTCGAAAAATTAATTAAATTAGTTAAAAACAATGAAAATGAATATGAATTATATCAAATGAAAGTAGATTCAATTCTAAAAATGTTTGTATCAGTTCTAAAACTAAATTGTTTGTATTTGCACGAATCCACTACCTCCAAAGGTGAAGTAAGTTATCCAATTTGTAGGTTTTTCACTGAACTAATATTTACGTCGAAAAAAAAATAAAATTGGCCAAAAGATGTTTTCTAATGAAAGTCATAAGAAATAAACAAACTTTCAAAATTTCGGCCAAAAATGGTGACAAAAATCTTTTTTTATTACACAAAAGTTAAGGATGTTGTTCACGAGCCATTTGATTTGATGTGCAATGTTTCGAGCGAAATTTGTACGTTTTCGACTAAAAAGTTAAAAACTTTGGCCGAAAAAATGATTCTAACAATTTTTCTGCCCCCATTCTCATGAAAATGTTACCCACCTTCATGATGTTAACCAAACAAAAAACAATACATAGTAAAAATTACTATATAGAAAAAATAGGAAAATATGTAATCAAAATGAAGATAAAATCAAACTAAAAACTCAAGAATCAAAAAACCTACCAAAACAATGATTTAAAGACCTCTATACATGCAATGTAGTTGTTGTAACTCCACTGATATAAAAATCTAAGTGATAATTAATCCAACCCATCTCAAATAAGCTCACATTTAGTTAAATAATCTAAGACCAACTCAAATAAAGCTCCAAGAAAATGAAATATCCAAACCCAACTCATATAAACCTACAACTAACTGATATATTTAAACTCAAATTAAACATACTTTGAAAAATACAATATATAATATAGAACACCAATTTCCAACAAAAATCACATAGACAATTTTAAATCTCTTACTCATACACCCCAATTTGGAGATGAGTTTACAATTCAACTACAAGTTCAAGGGTCCCAAAATATTTCATAGAAATAATTTAAGGATCTTGCTAAATTTTATAAGGAGAAAAATGCAACAACAATTAATGTATTAACGGAAGCTAAAGTAAACTATTCATTAACAAAGTATAGTGAAGTCTTGCCAATTAAAACCTTCCTAGCAAACTACTTTTATGTTTTTATCAACAAGAAATGCAAATTATCTTTATTTAAATATACTAATACCTCCTTCATGGAAATATGAATTTACATATCTGATGTACAAACATTTGGATAGTTATGTATACTTTGTTTATATAGATAGCATATGGTTTCATCAATAATTAAATTTTAATAGTTTTATTAAATGAGTAAATTGAATGTGGAAACATGATTAATATATCCATTGTATGAAGTTTAATGTTCATCAAGGTTGAGCAGAGGTAACTCCATTAGTTGATGTGAAGCTTATCCCACTATCTATCAAAAACCATTTAGAACTGGTTTTTCTAAAATATACTGATCCAAGTGGATATTGGTGGCCACCCACCTATTCCAACTAGCTCCTCGTGTCCGTTTTTTTTTCAACACTTTTTTTTGTACTTCTTTGTAATTGTGAGTTATACGCTTATGGGGTTGTATGAAGCCCCACACATCCTCCAGGTGGATATAGGTGGCCTCTCGCCTAATCCAACTGAATTATTTTGTATGTTTTCATGTCAGCACATCTTCTTGTACTTTCAGGCCATTTTGGGGCCCTAAACATTTTTTTTTTGGCTCGCCACAGTCAAACTATAGAGGAAGTCACATTTTGATAGAGGAATGCGTAGCTCTCTAAAATACCTTTCCAAAGAGCTATCACACGTCTAAAAAGGACGTTGTATACAAAAGTTACGACCATTGGAAGTTGAGGTACCAACTTACACCAACTTACCAATAGGCCCACATGACTTTTGGCATTCCAACTTCTAGAGTTAGGTTTTTGGATGTCTAGGGTTTTGGAATTCCTGAGTAATATCAAAAAGGCCTATGGATCCTCATTTTAATCCATTATTCTTAGACAGATGCACGTAGAAGCCACATCTCTTCTCAGAGATAGCTACCGCCATTCTAGCAAGTGTTTCAATTATGCAGTTTTACTGTTTCAACCTATTTCATTATTTAATAGAAGATATTGTTCACTGGATATTTTTGTTATTCGTCATATCTCTCTATTTATTGTATTAAGTCTATTGATCAGGTCATTCCTCTCATAAATCCAGATTAGTGGTATCAAAGCGGTCTGCTCTTCATTTATTTTTCTCCGTGCATCTCCTCGACAAGATCTGGGTACAAGAAGTTGGGACTCAAACCAATCGAGCCATTACAAGATCGGTCATGCCAATCCCAACAAAAACCCATGGGGGATGAAAAGAAAGATGATGGAGAAAGAGATCCTATAAAAATGTTGCTCGAGAAATCCCTCAAGCAACAAAGGAATGAAATGATGGACATCTTCGCACAGATCCTTCGACGGTTGCCCACAGGAGAACCATCTTCATCAATCAGACATGAAACCCCATTTAAGGTACATGTAAATTTTGATATTACATTATTTGAAGGACTCATAGATGTGGACGCTATAGATAAATGGTTGAATCTTCTCGAAGTATATTTTTCAGTCCACAATTTTTCCGATAGAGAAAAGATCACTTTTGCACTCCTCAAGGTCGTTCCCCATGTTAAAGATTGGTGGGATACTTACTCTGAGAAAATGGTTATGGAATAATATGCAATGTTTGTGGTGGACCCTACATGGGATTCCTTCCGTGATGCCATTAAGAAATGATACTACCTTGTTGGAATCTATGAGGATCAATACATGAGATGGACCACCCTACGTCAAGAAAGGGACCAGACAGTACCATATTTCACCAATATTTTCCATACCCTACACACCAAATTGGGGATCAAAGGCTCTTAGCATCATCTCATGCTCAAATACCATGATTTTTTGCATATATACATTCAAACATAAATGGATTTTATGGACATTGTCTCATTTGGAACCGCTTATGGATACATTGTCAGGATCGAGCATAAATTTAAGTAGAAACGACGAGATTTTGGATCTACAAACCCCTCATAGCCGAAGTAGGGAAAAGGCAGACCCAACCCACATACAAAGAGACCAAGTCGAGATGGCCGCTCTCAGGACAACCAGTCAAAGCCACAACAAAAGAAGGGAAATGAGAATACAAAGGACACAAGAAAATGGTGTGAGTACCATAAAAGTGCTTGGCACAACACCGAAGAATGCCACTCCAAGAAGTCCCTTGTGGACGAGCTAAAGGCTTCTGAGTTAGAGACCAATTTTGATTCTGAGTCAAATCTTGAAGGAGGGAAGCAGATTATTGATGTTGAACCTAGTGCCATTGTCGCTACCACCAAAGTTTGGCCAAGAGAACCAGAAGAACCAGAGGAACAGGAACACCTCTTTCACTCATAGATGTGGGTCAAGGGTATTCCGATTCATTTCATTTTCGACAATGGTAGTTAGAAGAACCTGATTTTAGTAGAGGTCATCAAGAGACTAGACCTGCCAACAACACCACACCCGCAACCCTACACCATCGGTTGGCTTCACCAAGGAAGAGATCTTTGTGTCAGCCAACAGTGTCGTCTTCCCTACGAGATCAATCCTTTTAAAGATGAGGTACTGTGTAATATTTCTCCCCTTGAAGTTTCTGATGTTCTTTTAGGAAAACCATATTTTTGGAAGGGTCATGTTGTGTATAAGTCTATACCACGTAGTGTTATTATTAGTTTGGGTAGACAATTGTACAGGATCCCAGAGATAGCATTGCCTACTGCTATTTATTTAATCTTTGCTAAACAATGAAACAAGGTCATTTCACAGATCGAGAAGTTCGTCTTACTTGTGATCCATGCTAAAAATAGGTAGAAGGTCATCGCCGCATCTTTGGCCTCTACACAACGCCTCTATTTGTAGCAAAAGCAAGTAGACAGTATCGTGGAAGAATACATAGACGTCTCCGCCTCACCTGCAGGGGTACTGACACACTTCCAAGTCAAGCATCCAATTTATCTGACAACCAACATGCCTCTATCTAATGGACCAGCCAATCGGTGCTTGTTGATGGAGAATGAAAAAATCTGGTGTCAGATCTAAGATCTTCTTCAAAAGGGGCACATCAGGCCCACCTCCTCCCCTTGCGAAAGCCCGATTTTACTAGTGCAGAAGAAGGATGGGACTTGGCGACTCTGTATTGATTACATAGCCTTAAAGAAAATCACAGTTAGGAACTGCTACCCCATTCCCAATATTGCTGACCATCTTGACCAACTCAAGGGGAATTTTTTTTTCAACAAGATTGACCTAAAGTATGGCTACCACCAGGTTCGCATCGAACCGGCTAATGTGTGGAAGACATCCTTCAAGTCTAAAGAAGGTCTCTACGAATGGCTAGTCATGCCCTTTGGCTTAACAAATGAACCGACCACTTTCATGAGGTTTATGGATGACGGATTGAGACCCTTCACTAGTTCCTTTGTGGTAGTATATTTGGATGACATCCTCATCTTCAGTGGAACATGGGAGGAGCACATGCATCATATTCAATAGGTTTTGAGCACTCTGCAACAAGACAAGTTTTATGCCAACTTGGAAAAGTGCTCTTTTGGCATGAACAGGGTCCAATACTTTGGATACATTGTTGATGAGCATGGGGTACATGTTGATCCATCTAAGATCCAAATCATCCATAACTAACCCACCCCGACCACACTGGCCGAGCTTCGGAGCATTTTGGGACTAGCCAACTTTTACCAATGGTTCATGTTGGGATTCACCAATATTGCATGGGCCCTCAACCATGTGACCAAGGGAGGTGGTAGGGCCAAGTTAGTGTGGGGGAAGGAGTAGAAATGAGCATTGAATGATCTGAAGCATCGCTTGTGCTCAACTCCAATAATCTCCTTGCCTGATCTGCAACAACCATTCAATATTGAGACTGATGAATCTGACTATGCTGTGGGCACAATTCTCACTCAGCACGGGCATCTGGTGGCATACCATAGTGAGACACTCTCCGATATTGTCCGGAAATACCCCACTTATAACAAGGAAATGTATTCCATTGTACATGCATGTCGTCAATGGAAACATTACATTGTGGGGAAAGAGACAATCATACACATTGATCACAAGCCTCTGCAGTTCATATACACATAGGGGAAACTGCATAATGATTGCCATCAAAAGTGGTCCACCTACCTGCATCAGTTCCATATCAACATCAAGTATAAGACAGGTATCTCTAATCATGTCACTGACTGCCTCAGTCAGCCTCCTGTGGCTGCACTCACCACTGTGCTCCATTCCTCTGATTTGGTCTTTGGCACCACATATCAACTTTTGGGTACACGCACAATTGTCACTGATTTTCACATTTAGAACAGACTCTTATGCCACCTGGGTCATCTCTTTGTTCCTACAAGAGAGCATGCAAAGTTGATTTGGGAATCCCACTACAGTCAGGTGGCGGGACATTTTGGCGTAGAGAAAATTGTGGTCATTCTTCAGAAACATTTTTATTGGCCAAAACCTTGACAGAATGTCAACAAATATATCATACCTTTCACTTGTTTTGCCATTTTCAAGCCCACCATCAAGAAGAAAGGCTTATACACCCCTCTTCCTATTTCTAAGAAGCCTTGGGAATCCATCTCAATGGACTACATGTATGGTTTTTCATCCACGAAGAAAGGAAATGACTGCATCTTTTTGGTCATTGATCGGTTTTTGAAGATGGCCATCCCTAGAGCCTATAAGAAGAATGTAACAATGACAAATACTGCCAATCTCTTCTTCGAACAGGTGTGGGTCCATTTTAGGATACCATAAACCGTCATCTTCAACCGAGACAATAGGTTCCTCAACACCTTTTGGTTGAGTATCTAGTCTCTGTTGGACACCAAGTTTACAAAATCCACTACTTTCCAGCCACAAACCGATGGCATCCATGTACATGGGACGAGAGTCTCCCATATGTCCAACACATTTACAACAGGGCTCTCCATAGTTCCACTAGCCATAGCCCATTTCAGGTGGGTCTGGGATTCCAACCCTTGGGACCCATTGATGTTTCACTTCGTCTTGCCACCGCACATATAGACTCTTCCCCTGATCAGTCTACAATTGACAAAGCCACCAGATTCATTGAGCAAATTCAACACATCTGTCAACAAGTTCAGGAGATTTTTCATAAATCCAATGCTAAGTACAAGCAACGCCATGATAAACACATGGTACCACACAAGTTTCAGGTTAGCGACAAAGTCTGGTTACATTTGCAAAAGTATAGCTCACTCGTCCCCATCAGAAGCTTCTCCCACTTCGTTATGGGCCTTACAATATCACCAAGGTTGTGGGTAGAATTTCTTTTGATCTCAACACTCCACCCTTCCTTGGTCTGCATCCAATATTCAATGTGGACCTCCTTCGACGATTTTTTCCCCCACTATTGGACACCTCTGAGATCGCAGAACAACTGACACCAACATACCTCAACCTTTACTGCATGGAACAAGCATCCACTGATTAGATAGTGGACACATAGGTCAAGGGCACTTGCTAGCAGCGGATCTAGCTTTATCAGGTTGTCAAGGTAGGGCAACTCCTACACCAAGGAAAGTGGCTCACCTGATGGGGGAACTCAACACAATGGAGACCATTGCTTCGAGGATTTATCCAGGTGGATATTGGTGGCCACCCACCTATTCCAACTAGCTCCTCGTTTTCGTTTTTTGTTCAACACGTTCTTCTGTACTGCTTTGTAATTGTGAGTTCTACACTTTTGGGGCTATCTGAAGCCCCACACATCCTCCAGGTGGATACAGGTGGCCTCTCTCCTAATCCAACTGGCTTATTTTGTATGTTTTGATGTCAACACATCTTGTTGAACTTCTAGGGCCGTTTTGGGGCCCTAAACATTTTTTTTTGTCTTTCCATAGTCAAACTGCATATGGAGTTAGAGTTTGATCGCAGAATATATAGCTCTCTAAAATATCTTTACAACAGGCTATCACACACCTAAAATGGAAGTCTTATGCAAAAGTTATGACCCTTGGAAGTTGAGGTACCAAATTACACCAACTTGCCCATAGGGCCCACATGACTTTTGGTGTTTCACCTTCTAGGATTAGGTCTTTTGATATCTAGGGTTTTTCATTCATGAATAGTATTAAAAAGGCCTCTCGAGCGTCATTTTAATCCATTCTGCTCAGACGGATGCGTGTAGCAACCACATCTCTTCTCATAGATAGCTACCACCATTCGAGCAAGTGTTCAACCTATTTCATTATTTAATAGTGTTCATTGGATATTTGTGTTATTCTTCATATCTATGTGTTTATTGTATTCAGTATGTTAATCAATTCGTTCTACTCCTAAGTCCGTATCATACATGATCACTACAAATGAGAAAACTCAAATATTTGAGCCATGATTGCATTGCACTATTAAGTGTTAGATTAAATAAGAATAATTTGTGGCAATTGGAAAAGGATCTTCCCTATCTCAAAAGATCTACCATGATATTTGCTAGGTACAAGCACATTGAAAAATTTACTTCTACCAAAATGCATCTAATTATATTAAGTGTTAGATTAAATAAGAATAATCTGTGGCAATTGGAAAAGGATCTTCCCTGTCTCAAAAGATCTACCATGATATTTGCTAGGTACAAGCACATTGAAAAATTTGCTACTACCAAAATGCATCTAATTATTTGCTAGCCAACTTGCAAGTGTGACAAATTCTAGAAGCTCTATCTAGAACTATCTATCATGCTATGTGGTAGTTAATTGCAATGCCATGTAAAAATGTGAAAAAGTAGAGCATGATGTTAACTTACAGGTATAAGCATAAAAAGATAAAAAACAACATACGATCATGTTAACTAATAGGTAAAAGTGTCATTCAAAGGAATGCACGTTGTCGTAATGTTCTCATACAAAGGATAAAACAAGCAACTCATAGCACTAACTGTTTGGTGAAACGAGTTCAAGCAGCATCTCAAAGTTCTAGACGAGAACAACCGGTAGTTCAAAGAATTAAACGAACTCTGATATCAAAGAGGATGGAAATAAAGCTCTATCGAGTGGCATAGTAGTGCGGCAATATCAGCTTCAATGATTCACAATTATGACTCTGCTAGTAGCTAATATTCTTAACTTTTTTGTTCATCTAACTTCATCGAGAATAACATGTACAATCGTCAAATTATAGTCATGCCACATTCCTAAACAGTTTGATAGTAAATAATTATTTTTAATATAATTAAAATTAATTGTTTTTTATGTTATAAAATTTAACATAAAGAAAAAATTATAATTTAAATAACCAATTAAAAGTAAAAAGAAATTAATTTCTAATGGACTACAAACCATATAGATAAATTGTCTAATTGGTAAACAAAAAGCATAAATAAATTAAAAATCCCTCAATTCCCAATTTTTTTTTTGACATAGATAATTTAGGTTTAAACCTTCCATTGATTAAAAAATGATTATCCCTTAAGACAAGCCATCACTCAAGCTGTCGATCAAGAAGGGAAGAACCATTGCGAAAGCAATAAAGATCCATCCCTCACCTGCCCACATTCTATGTGAAACTACTTTTCCTAGCAGCATGTTGTGTGAAACGTCAATCGCTTTTGCCATGTTGTGCGAAAGTCCACCGTGACTCGTTCACCATGTTGTTGCTATAAGGGACTTTGCCATGATGCTCCTATAAAGGAAGTTGCTATAAGGGAAGTTTCTATAAAAGGAACTCGTAGCAAACAACACACCAATTATTATTAGATTTTGTAAATCTATGAAAAAAATAAATTGGTAAGAATTCATTTTCTTTCCTTTTCCTCTAAATAGAATGATATGTTTCTTGTGATTAATCGCTATCCTAATAAGAAATCGTTTTCTTTCCTTTTCTTCTAAATAGGATGATATGTTTCTTGTGCTTAAAGGCTATCCTAGTTCTTCAAGGAAAAGATTATGTATTTTGTATCTCTCCCTATGATCTTTGATGTTAACTAAGGCAATGCTGGTCGATGTTAGCTAAGACCATGTTGGTGGGTGGGATGTTATGAATTTGAGAAACTAAACTATAATTTTCATACATGATTCCTCTGTTCATTCACTGTAGACGATTTCAGCTGAAACATGACTCTAGCCAACCCATGACACATATTGGAGAAAATGTTGAATATTGCAAGATGCTCTTAATCACTATGTGTATATGCATAAACATTTTCTTATTTCAAGAGATTTATGTAGGGATTTTCTATCCTATCTCCAAAAGTCCCCGCAAGTACATAGATATTAAGCATTCCCTGCTACGCATGCCTTCCCACAATGGTGCGCAAGTACATAGATATTACGCATTCCCTGCTAAGTATGCCTTCCCACAATGGTGTTTAGGTGTCGTGCATGGATGGGTCTAATAAAAAAGAGAATTCTTTCGGTAGATCTCCTCACATTTTAGTATGGTCCATGAGAGAGCGTATGCAATAGAATTGGTGATTTTAAGGGTTCCATGTTTTTTTAGTAAAAACAAATTTGTTTATTTATTTATTTTTTCTAAAAGTGATTCACTCAATTTTTATAGAATAAAATTAATTTACCTTAAAAATGACCTAAATTTTATAGAAAGTATATGAAATTTCTAGAATTTTAAACAATTTTACAAAAATATGGTTAAACATTTTATACTTTGAATATTAAAAATTAATAAAATTCACCAAAATTTTTACATTATGAAATTCCATCCTTAAATCTATCCTATACGAAAAAGAGATACAAATAAAGAGATTATTAAAAATGTAATGAATTAAAATATACTACTATACTAAATTAATGACAAAGCACAATGTTGGAGAATGATTTGAAGATCGAAAATATTATGTCTATGTAAGTTCTAAACATCTCTACCTTCTTAAGCTTTCTACTATTTTTGGGTCTTGAACGAGGAAGGTGTTTGGACTCGTGAACATGTACAATTTCTCTATTGATCGATCCTCGAGAGTGTGTGCAACCTTATGGGATTCGTACATAAGGGAAGAGTTTGGTTCTAACTCTTGCTCCTAGGTAACTAAATGGCATACATGCTTATTGCATGCTTCATTTAAATTAACAAATGAAGTTGTTTATTAATGTTTTAATTTTTTCAAAAGTTTTAAATATTATAGAAGTCAAATCACTTTAAAGTTTTAAATATTATAGAAGTCAAATCACTTTAAAGTTTTAAATATTATTGATGTCAGAAATATTATAGAAGTCAAAACACTTTAAAGTTTTAAATATTGTAGATGTCAAATCACTTCACTTTAAAGTATAATGTAATTTGTGAACATGAAATCAAGATATTGTTGTAGTAAATAAATATTATTTATTTATATAGAGTGTATGATAGTTAGAGGTCATAAAAAAAAATTTAGATGATCCCAAGATCTTCATTCTTCATAAAGATGTGCATTTTGTAAAATATGAGATGGTGCACTGAATACGTGAAGCAAGGTAAAACATGGTGTACTTGGAAATAATGGAGCAAGAGTTAGATATGTAGACAAACTCTATTAGTGTTTAATGTAGATTTTATTTTTCTGTTGTTTGTTGTAACTGCCTCTGTAGTTTAGATTCCTATATTATGATGTAATCCGTCTTCATTTGAATACAATAGATTGTGAGCGTAGTCTCACATGTTTGGTTTTCTCTTAATTCTAAGTTGGTGTCAGAGCTGCATTGAAGGTCCGTGAAACCCAACTCCCTAAGGTGAGATTCGTGGTGGAAGATCTCGAATTGATTCAACACAAAATCAACAACGCTCCCTATGCAGTGTTAGAGGCGCACCGATGCTCTGACACTTGCGGAATCAAAAAATTTAGATTCCTCATGCACCTTGTGTATGCAGGTAAGAGCGTTAGGGCACTAGCGCTCCCCTCTCCATGCTTAAGGAGCATTGCTAGCTCTGAATAGCGCTCCCCTTCGTGAGTCCAAGGAGCACTGACGTTTTTCTTTAGAAAGCATTGAACCATAGCTGGTGACTTTTATTGTCGTTTTTGTCGAGGGGAGCTGCCACACGGAGTCTCATCTGTGAACAGAACAGACCAATAGGGTATCTCGTTGACACCTTGATGGATTCGTCGTGGTAGCCCAATGATCCAATTCGACAATTCAAGAACCTGTTGCCACATTAAAGTTCTCGAAATCGGCTCTTGTACATCGATTTGTGAAGGTGGAAAGCACCTTGACCCTGCCTAACCCAACTCTGAATAACATGTTGCATTACATTCCTTCATAATTGTCATTTATTGCTGGTGTATTGCAGTTGCGTTTGCTTCATTTGTTGTTGGTGTATTGGTGCAAACATGTACACACCAAATCGTGAAGAGTTTTTTGTATGAAGGGTGTTGCATGCTTCCTTTGTGGGGAAATGTGAGTTTGTGGACAGTCTAGGTAGAGACGAATTGGTGGATCCAAAGGAAGAGTGACAGAGTACTCAACAAAGGAGGAAATTGACAAAAGTTGCATATTCTTGGTGATTCACCGCCTTCAGGATTGAAGTGTGTTTGGTGATACAAGGATCCATTGTTTGGTTGGACGAGTAGACACTTGCATAGATGGAAAATCCACTAGTAGAGACCTACCTCAATGAAGCCAACAAATTAGATGGCTCAAATTTTATTAACTGGAAATTCCAAATGCAGACCCTCATGGAAGGATATGTTTTTCAGATGATTGTGAAGGGAGATGAAGTGAAACCAAATGCAGTTGCAGGTGCGACGACAACACAGATCCAAGATTGGGAGAAGCACGAAAACAAGGCCAAGGTATTGTTGTGTATGTCTATTAAAGATAACATAATTCCACATATTAGAGAAGCTAAAACTTCTGCTAAAATGTGGACAACGGTTAAAGATTTATATGAAACTAGCAACACAAATCGTATTATGTTCTTGAAAACTAAATTTCTAGGCATTAAGCCGGATGGAAATGAATCTATTAGTTCATTTTTGGGTTGCATTAAAGAGGTGAAAGACACGCTAGGAAATATAAGGGAAACAATTTCCAACACTGATCTTGTCACAATTACCTTAAATGGTATCCTAGAAGACTATCGATGTTCATATCAGGTCTCGCAGTAAGGGAGAAACATCCTACTTTTGAAGAATTGACAGGTATTTCACTGCAAGAGGAAGAGAGGCACTCGAATGTGAAGCCTCAGAATAAATATTTGACACTATGGAAAAATAAGAGATCCTTGAGAGGGAAATTAGGAGAAAGAGGCAGAAGAGGCACCTCATTGCATATGCGACAATCTCCAAGGCCGAATGAAGGTATGCCCTCTAACGAGAATGAGTCAAAAAATTTTTTTATTGTGGTCGACCTGAACATCTTATTCGAGATTATCATAAGAATAGGAGTGATGAGGCTAGGAATAAACCTAGAAAACATTCAGGTAATTATGCAGAAGAATCTTCAAATCATGATCTCAAATTGTTTATTTCTAGTGGTGATAATGGTGAACACCCGAATTTTGATTCACGGGATTTTAGACTGTTTGTGTCTAATGTTTATTTGTCTGCTGAAACAGATGATGTTGATGCCTAGTTTGTGGATTCCAGAGCATCAATACATATGAAATGTAATAAGAAGTGGTATACTAATTTTAAAGAAACACAAAATGGTGCCAACATATATCTTGGAAATGATCGTGCTCATTAGATCAAGGGATACAAAGATATTCCAATAACATTGTCGAATGGTACTTTTTTTCACATTCACAATGTTGTGTATGTGCCTGGGATAAAGAAAAATTTGATCTCTGTGTCCACCATTATAGATCAGAACTTGAAGGTTGAATTCTTCAAAAAATATTGCATAGTGAAAGATCTGTTCGACCGATACAAAACTGTTGCAACGGGAGTTAGAGAAGGAGAAATATACAAGCTTGATGTTACCAGCAAAGAACATCACGCACTGACTTATGCAACTATGCCAACAGAGAGTCTTTGGCATCAAAGGTATGGCCACATCAATCATCATGACTTATTGTTATTACAGAAACAGAATATGGTTGAAGGACATCCCATGTTAAAGAATGAGAATGTTTCTTGTGAAGGATGTGAATTAAGAAATATGCACAAAGATGAATTCCCCTCTAATCATGATCGAAAAAAGAGAGATGTGTTAGATCTTGTGCATACTAATATTTGCAGACATATATAGACTACGTCTTTAGGAGGTGCATTTTACTTTTTGTTATTTATTGATGACTGCACGAGATACACATGGGTTTATTTCCTTAGAAGAAAAAGTGATGTTTTTGAGTACTTTAAGGAATTCAGAACCATAGTCGAAAAGTAGATAGGAAAATCCATCAAAATCCTTCGTTTAGATCAAGGGGGAGAGTATAAATTAGGCGAATTCATCAAATATTGAAAAGATCATGGAATAGTACAACAATTTACAGTACCCCACACTCCACAGCAGAACGAACTTGCTAAAAGAAAAAACAAAAATCTGGTGGAGTGTGCACATAGTATGATGAAAGGTAAGAATATCTTGAATGCATTTTGGGCTGAATCCATAAATAATGCAGTTTATTTAAATATTATAAGTCCAATAAGGTGTCTTGATAATATTACTCCTTTCCAAGCCTTAAATGTTTCCAAACCCGCAATTCATAATTTGAAAGTATTTGTGTGTAAGGCTTTTGCACATATTCCAAAGGAGAATATGAAGAAATTGGATGCTAAATACATTAAATATATTTTCATTGGGTATTGTTCTAAATTCAAACCATACAAACTGTTTGATCCTTCTACTCACAAAGTATTTGTGAGTAGAGATGTAATTTTCAATGAGAAGGAAGCAGGAGATCATGACAACAATAGTCATGAGGAATGGCATAGACTTCTTGATGAAGGAGTTAAAGAAGAGCAACAACAACAAAAATCATCACAGAAGAAACCACAATTACAACAACCACCACCACAGTAGTAGCCACAACTGCAGAGACAACAACAGCAGGAAGGACTTGGTGATATGGACACTTGAAGCAGTCACAGTTCACCTAGAGGTGAAGACAGATCTTCACAAAGTTGGGAGGAATATAGTCAGTTGAGAAGATATTCACTACAGGTTCGGCTCCGTGAGAGGTATAAATACTATGCTCTAATGAGTAGCATTTCAAATTTCATAGAACCCATGATTTTAATGAAGCCAATGAACATGATGAATGGAGAAATGCAATGGAGGAAGAATATGAATCTATAAGGAAAAATAATACTTGGGAATTGACTAAATTGCCTAAACATAAAAATCCCTTTCGATGAAAATGGATATACAAACCCAAGTTTAAATCAGATGGTAGTATATACAAATATAAGACTAGATTGGTGGAAAAGGGGTATTCACAAACAAAAGGTATTAATTATGATGAAATATTTGCACCAGTAGCTAAATTGAATACTATCAGATTGTTAATTGCTTCAGCTACAAAGTACCATTGGAAGCTACACCAATTAGATGTTAAATCTTCATTTTTGAATGGTGAGTTAAAGGAGGAGGCTTACCTTACTCAACGTGAAGGGCTTGTGGAACATGGGAAAGAGCACTTAGTTTGTAAGTTAAAGCAAGCATTGTATGGACTAAAACATGCACCTAGATCATACCTAGGTCATGGTATGCGAAGACAAACTCTTTCTTTCTTCAACAAGGTTTTATGAGGAGAAAGAGTGATCCAAATTTGTATACCAAATTTGATAAGCAGGGGTATATAGTATTGATTTCCTTATATGTTGATGATTTAATAATTACAAGAAATGCAGGGAAATTAATTGATGAAATCAAGGAGTAGTTGTCACAAGTTTTTGAAATGAAAGATCTTCGTGAGTTACATTACTGCCTAGGTCTTGAAGTTTGGATAAATGCAGGCCAAACATTTTTTTGTCACAGTAAGTATGTAAGAGATTTAAAAAGAATCGGTGTAAATCTTCTATTGTTCCCATGCAACAGAATGTGAAACTTTCTTGTGATGATGGTTCAAAAGAGGTGAATGGAACTATGTATAGACATATGGTGGGTAGTTTGAATTATCTCACCACAACCGGACCTAATATTTCATATTGTGTGAGTGTGTTAAGTGAGTTTATGGTGAAACTTCAAAAAATCCATTGGAATACAACAAAGGCAGTACTCACATATCTAAAAGGAACACTTGATTATGGTATTAAATATACTGATGCATATGATGTTTAGTTGGACCTGATATTGCATATTGTGTGAGTGTGTTAAGTCAGTTTATGGTGAAACCTCAAGAAATCCATTGGAATACAACAAAGGCAGTACTCACATATCTAAAAGGAACACTTGATTGGGCTAGCAATCCGGATGATGGAAGATCAACCACTGGATATGTGTTTGGCATTGGATCCAGGGTTGTTTCATGGAGCAGTAAAAAGAAACTTACTGTATCTTTGTCTTCCACTGAAGAAAAATATAAAGCCTTGTGTGCAACAACTT
>SNQJ01S0037447.1:130278-156773 GCA_010110895.2 Picea sitchensis
TGTGTGCAACAACTTGTGAAGTTGTTTGGTTGAGAAGACTTCTTCAAGATGTTGGAGAAGAACAAAAGGAACCTACAATGATAAAATGTGATAATCAAAGTTCAATCAAGCTGGCGAATAATCCTATTTATCATGCAAGGACAATGCATGTTGATGCTCAGTTTCATTTTGTTAGAGAAAAGTTGGAGTCAAATGAAATAGCTCGTATGTATTGTAATATTTGTGAAAATACTACTAATATTTTCACTAAGCCTCTTGGAAAGATTAAGTTTGAGTTGTTTAGGGAGATGTTAGGTGTATAAGTCAATCCATTCTCCATTAAGGGGGAGACTTGGAAATAATGGAGCAAGAGTTGGATACGTAAACAAACTCTACTAGTGTTTAATGTAGATCCTATTTTTCTGTTGTTTGTTGTAACCGCCTTTGTAGTTTGGATTCCTATATTATGATGTAATCTGTCTTCATTTGAATACAATAGATTGTGAGCATAGTCTCACCTCTTTGGTTTTCTCCTAATTCTAAGTGATGTACACAACACAATTAAATTTTGAATATTTGATTAGTTGTGTTTATAGGGGTACACTTATTGGAAAGCATCAAAATTAATAAGTTTTTCATCACATATGTGATTTTTGTGGACATGATTTGATATGTTGTGAATATTCTTCCTCATCACAATAAATGAAAGGATAGGATTTGAATCATTAACTTTTTTGCATCAAAATACATGGTCAAGCGTTCTTAAAAAAGGTGATTAACATGATTAACATAATAATTATTAACATGGTTATTAAGGCCCACTTTATTTATTACTCCTAAGGTACAATTAAGCTGATTTTTTTTAATTATTTACCATTGGGGTTTTTAACTAATTTTTTACTATATTTGTTTTTCTTTATCGCTGATGGGGTTATTGGGCTCTTTACACTTTAGCATTTTTGCATTCTTTTCCTTAGAGATCAATGAAATTTTAAAGGGGAATTCATGTAATGGCAATGCAAGGATTGAAACCAAAGGTTAATGAGGGTAGGAGATTTAAATGTTCCATGGGGTCTCCTTTGCAACCAAAAATACAATGTTGGGGTCATGCATATATGCTTTGTATTGAAATATTTCATGTGTACATACCTGATTTCCATTAACACTTCTCTTTCAGTTTATGATATATTGATTTCCATTAACACTTCTCTTTCAGTTTATGATATATTGATTTCCATTAACACTTCTCTTTCAGTTTATGATATATTGATTTATTTGAGGGTGGAAACACCCACCTAACACTAGCGATACTCCCTATGGTGTGTATGTGTTCATTGAACATGATCACAAATAAATAGTGATAGCCAACTAAATATGACTACATATCTATCACCCTTCTCATGTTCGAGCAAGCTTTGATTTACGAGTCAATGGATTTTTCTGCATAGAAAAACCCTCCCGGGAGTAAATTTTTTTTTAAAGGCGTGACACTTTCACAGTTGGACACTAGGCACTATTGAAAGAAATATGATAGTTAAGTTGAACATGTAGACCATGCATTGCTTCCAGAATGAACTCCTTTTTATATGGACATGTTTGTTTTGTTCCATCAAGTGTCTGCGTTGATATAATTGTTATTCAAAAGGACTGGCCATAGTTAGATTTAAACATGTTTTTATGCATGGAATGTTGTAGTTCATTAGTGATTCCACCCATACCATTCAAGCGGATTACTATTGTCAAATTCACTTAAATTAAAGCGCAATTTCCCCCAACTTTCAACGAAATCCATTATGTTAGCTTGTTGGTTAAACCTAAATGTAACATATGTTACATTTTAATTAAACCTATGGAACGCATTTTTCATTTTTTGAAATTGGAATTTTTCTTTTATATACACTCATATTTATGGAGTGAACACAACGGACGCTCTTTTAAATGGCAACTGGATATTATTCATGAATGGTGATGATTTTTAATGGTGCAATTTCTGAAAATTATGGAGGCTTCTAAATGGTGTGAATGGAAGCGGAATGGAGGCTTTTGAAAATATTATGGTGCGAATGGAAACTAAAAGGTGAATTTGGAAAACAATTAATGCATGATTAAAATGATTAAAACCATCTAGGATTATGCTAGGGTTAGGGTTTTGTTAGGATTAGGGTTTGTATGGAGTATGGGAAAAATGATTACGATGATAAATTACATGGCATGATTCTAGATGCCCTATAGAATGAAAAATGTACAATGGATCTAAATTGCTCCTTATGTTGTCATTTATTATCGATGTTCACGAGTGACAATTACATGGCTATGCTAGTACTTAACAAGTTCATGGCTATGATGTGTGTAAACAATTGTGGCACACAAAAAATTATTAATAAAAATAAATTTAAGAATTCTCATAATTTCCTTCGGATGGGGTGACATTTGTCTAGCAGAGGCAACCTTGCACTCATGTGGATAGGGGATTTAATACCCCTATCTGCCAACTTGCTCAACATGCCTATCATTCAAGTCACAATGGTGTTAATGTACTAGTCTGGTAAGAGAAATTTAAGGGATCTCATTCTGAACCAATTATGGATCACTGGAGCAGGTACGATGCAAATGGTTGGCATCACTTTCATCTTCATGGTGCTCATTTGGCACTCATTTTAATTTGGCATTCCAAGCCTCTTGGCCTTAGGAACTTTGTTCTCTATCCAAAGGCTTCCCTTTCCTTGATGGTGTCCATTCTTTGTCCATTCCTCACCTGTACCATGCCCATAGTCCACTTATCACTAAAACAAATTCTTCATTTTCCTCTTCGCCTCCCTCCATGTCGTAACTCCACTATGCCAAGAGAGTGAGACAAACCCAAACGAGGGGTGTCTTACTACATCTTTGTAGCCCGATGCAATCGCCAAAACCCCTCATTTCCCTCTAATCCATTGATCATCTATGTTATCCTCTCTATCTACAACCAGAATTGGCTTAGGGATCCCCAACCTCCTCTTAGAATTCCAGACTCAGCTCCTCACCTCCTTGACCCCATCCTCGGAGGCTGCCCAATTGAGGAGGAAATTCCTCCAAATGGGTTGGAAACCACCGCAACAATACGGCAATGTCATCCCCACTACTCATCCCACAATGGTGCCAAGTGGTTGTGTATTCGAGGAAGAAATTCCCCCGAGCTGGTTGAAAGACTGGACAACAAGGAACCTCCTGACTACCATAGATGTAACTCATTAGTTGGTCATGGAAGATACTCCACCGACTAAATTTCATGCAAAAACAACACAACATGTGGAAATGGTTGTGAGCCCTTAGCAGACTTTGCTCAACCCACACTGTTTTTCGAATGGCCACCTTCACCTGATTTTCGAGATGCATCACTCCTAGTCGACTCCCTCTCCGGTGCACCTTCCCAACTTAAAACCAATTGTTTGTCTTCACTTACAACAATGATGGACGCCTGGGTTCACCACACCTTTAGTTTTTCAATCATTTTTTTCTAGAGGTTCGCCACACCTTTAGTTTTTCAATCATTTTGTTCTAGAGGAATCAATTACAGTCAATTTTTTATTTTTGTTAAAACCTTGGTTTCTAGCAATAGCCACGTCTATAATTTTTGTAGACCACATGTTCTGGTTTCCATGCATGTGGGAGAACAAGTGGTAGACTCTAAACAATGTATTGACATGACGTTTTTATAAGGTAATACAATCTCTTTTATTTACAAAAAAAAAAAAATCTCATAATTACATCGATAAATTACACCTATTGAAAAACACCATAATTAATGAGATTTTAACCATATATATGATTTCTATGGACACTATTTTATATACTCTCAATATGATTAGTCCTCACAATAAATGAAAAGCTAGGACTTCAACCATTAACTTTTTTCCATGAAAAAACATGGTTTAAAAAGGGTGATTAATGTGATTATCATAATAACTGCCAATAAGTTATTAATTCCCACTTTATTTACTGTTACTTAAGTACAATGACCCTGCAATATTTGGATTACAGTGTGGGTTTTTTAACTAAGCATGGAATGTTTTACTTTGTCTTCCTTCTTAAGTGCCTATGGAATTATTAGGCCCTTTACATTTCTGCATTTTTTCATTATTTTCCTTAGAAATCTTACAGTGGCACCGTAAATACAAAGTTGAGGTCATGCATGAATGCTCGATAATGAAATATTTCTTGTATACATGCGTGATTTCCATTCACATTTTTCTTTTAGTTTATAATATATTGAGTTATTTGAAGGATTCACATTTTTCTTTTAGTTTACAATATATTGAGTTATTTGAAGGGTGGAAACACCCACCTAACATTCATGATCCTCCCTATGGTGCAGATCTTTGTTCAGGCAGCATGATGAGAAGTACATAGTGATCTCGAGCTGAAGACCACAACGGATCTATTACCCTCGTTATCTTCAAGTAGTCTTGGATTTACAAATTTGTGGATTTTTCTCACTAGAACAACCCTCACCGGACTAAAATTTTTAAAATGCGTGACACATTCACTGTTGGACACTAGGTACTATGGAAAGCAAGATTACGTGAGGCTGAACATGTAGACCATAAATGGATTCCAAAAAGGACTCCTTTTTATACAGATCTAGGTGTTGTGGTTGTTCTAGCAAGTGTCTGCCTTGATATAAATGTCATTCAAAAGGACTGCACATAGTTCCAGAGTTGGGTTTAATCACATTTTTATCCACATATTTACAGGGTTTGGTTTAATCACATGTTTATGCATGGAATGTACTGGTTCATTAGTAATCTATTCCGGCAGTTTTGATTCCCCTCATACCATTCACGAGGATTACTATTGTCAGATTTATTTAAATTAAAGCACAGTTTTCCCCAATTTAAATTAAATCGATTATGTTAACTGGGTGGTTAAACGTAAATGTAACATATGTTACATTTTAATTAAACCAATGTCACAATTACATTTTACTTAAACTTATGGAACTATGTTGCATTCTTTGAAATTAGATTTTTTCTTTTATGGCTCTTGCACCAGGTGCATCTGATATGGTGATTTGTATACTCAGAGTTATGGAGTCAACAGGGTTGCTCGCAACAACGCTCTTTTCAACAGCCATTGGATATTGTTCTTGAACAGTGGCTCGTGGAGTTTTTGAAAATTATGGTAGTTTTTAAATGCTGTGAATGCAAATTAATGGAAACTTAAAATCTTAAAATCTGATTAAAACTATTTAAATTTATGTTAGAGTTAAGATTATATTAAATTTTAAATTTATATCTAAATATACATTAAGAGTGGATTTAATGATTAAAAATATGTGTTTCTTTCTAAGAAATCACAAACTCAAATCCAAAAGAGATAAGATACTTCCCATTCAAATCCAAAATCTTACATAATATGAATATCATCGTTTATTGAAACCTTTAACCTAAGCCTACTTTTCATGCGACTTATCATTTAACAATGCGACATATCGTTTAACAATGCGATGGCACATATTACCTAACCGTTTGGTCATTTATGTGATAATACACGCTATGGCTTCTCAATGTAATGTCACATATTAACTTGCTATTTTATGATTTGTGTTCTGTTACAGATTATGTTAGCTAATGTTACAAACTATATCGTTACATTACTATGTCTGAAATGTTCCGGCAATCTCCCGACGACCGATTGCGATGTCGAGAGTTCGTTTCATTCTTCCATTTATTCATTGCAACTCACGCGAAAGCCAAAAAAAAGATCGCCCATATCTTCCTGTTCTTAAATATCGCTGAATCGATATTTTTAATTGCCAAAATCCATGCCAGAGGACTGAATTAGACTCGTTATAGTTATTATAAGACGAACGGACAAGGAATCCACTTGAGCTTTTGGATAAGTAAGAAGCAACAACTTGACAAGGGCTGAAGAAGGATGGTGCGGACATTAAGCAAGGTGTGTCAAGATGTAATCATTTCACCGTCTCTGTGCAAACGATAAATTGGTGGCTTGACTTTTCAAGACTCGAGATACCATCGGTGGATTCGTTAGCGGTGGCCGTCTTAACCTTTGCAGGCCATGAGACACCATCACCGCCTTGATTAATTTTTCTTTTATAAAATTGAAGAGGCATTTTTGTTTGTATATATACCTGAAACAAATTGTAATCAGAAATGATTATGAAAATATTTTTTGAATCGAAGTTATTATTGTGTATTTCGGAGGTGTTATGTAGTTAATACTTTGTTTTTTATTTGAGTTTGTAAACTCATTTGGTTCCTTGATAGCATTCGCCATATTGTTTTTAATTTGATAAAACACAGTAATTATTTAATTTTACCGATTGCCAATGGAGTTTACTTACTGCGCTGATTTTATTTAGTGCACAGATTGTATTTATTGCGCGGAGTTTACTTAGTGCGCGAAGTTTATTTGTTTGACTGCGCGGACTTTAGTGCGCAGAGTTTATTTGTTTTGTCTTTTCCATTGGGTATATGTAAAAGCTGAAATCCGAACTCCAATCTGCTTCCGGTTTTTCACATTTGGTATCAGAGCGTGCTGTCCATCCTAAAATTACTTAAGTTTATTACATATTATTTCCTTTTATTTTTTTCCTACGTGAAGATTTATTTAATTTCCATCAATTGTTATAAATGGCTACGTCTGGTAGTAGTTTTTCTCAGATTCAGTTCCTGTTCTGAACAAGAAGACATATGACTCTTGATATATTTGGACGAGGAAGATTCTGCGCTCTCAGGATTTGTGGACTTATGTTATTGATGGTTATGCTGAACTAGTTGATGCTGCAGCAGAATTGGCTTTGTCTAATGTTGACCGTGTTTTGTTGAAGGAAAATAGGAAGAATGATAATAAAGCTCTTGGATTAATCCAGGAAGGATTAAATGAATCCCTTTTTATAAAGATTGCTAGAGCTGCATCTTTGAAGATGGCTTGGAACATTCTTGAAACAAGTTATCAAGGTATGTCGAAGGTGAAGACAATCAAGCTACAAAATTTAAGAAGGGACTTCGAAAATCTGAAGATGAAGGATAATGAAAGTGTTGATACTTTCATGGCTCAAGTGATGAGTGTTGTGAACCAACTTAGGTAGTATGGAGATGATGTTGAGAATAAGAGAGTTATTGAGAAAGTGCTAAAAAGTTTGCCCAAGAAGTTTGAACCTGTTGTGGTACCCATGGAGGAATTTAATGATTTAAGTCTAATGCAAATTGATTAATTAACTGGTTCTCTTGTTGCTCATGAATCTAGGATATCTAGATATGAAGAAGGATCAATGGAGCATGCTTTCAAATCCCAACTGCATGTTACCAGAAGCAGAGGGAGAGGAAGGTTTCATACTCGTGGAAGAGGACGTCGATTTTCTGGTCCAAGAGACAACAGAGTTGAATCAGAGTGTGAGCAGAGGTTCCAGCAGAATCCTCCTAATTTAAAAGGGAGCAACAACAAACCCTGGTAGCAAGAAAATCAAAGGTATGATAAAACTAAAGTACAATGTTATTATTGTAAGAAGTTTAGGCATTGTGCTAACAAATGTTGGAAGAAGCAGGCAGATACTGGAAAATAGTCTGCAAATATCACAAATGAGTCTGATGATCATCAAAATCCTGTTTTTTTGACCTGTAATGTCACTCAGGAAAGTGAAAATGATATTTGGTTTTTGGATAGTGGTTGCAATAACCACATGATTGGTAATCAGGATTTATTTTCATTTATTGATAATAGTATTCAGTCTTAAGTAAAACTGGGAAATGACTGTAAGGTTATAGTTAATGGTAAAGGTGTAGTTCCAGTTTACACTAGGGATAATCAAAAAAGAAATATTGATGATGTTTATTTCATGCCTGGTCTAAAATGAAATCTTATTAGTGTTGGACAACTGATGGAGAAAAAGTACAGAGTATTCTTCAAGAACAAGGTATGTACAATCTATGATAAATTTCCCAGCAAACAGTTGATTGCAAGAGTAGAGATAACCAATAATAGAATGTTTCCACTTGTTATGAAAAATGATTTGAGTGGTTCTTTGAATGCTTATAAAAATGGAAGTTTAGATGAATCTTGGTTATGGCATTTGAGATATGGTCATTTACATTTTGGTGGCTTAGATTTGTTACAGAAGAAACAGATGGTAAAGGGGTTACTTTGTATTCAGCAACCTGCAAGCTCTTGTGAGAGCTACATACTTTGGAAGCATCACAAAGAGAAATTTGTTTCAGGTGTTTCCTACAGAGAAAAAACTCCATTAGAAATTGTCCACACGGATTTATGTGGCCCTATGCAAACATCTTCTTTGAATGGTTGTGTCTATTTCATGACCTTTATTGATGATTTTAGTAGGAAGACTTGGTTGTATTTGTTGAAACAAAAATCTAAAGTCTTTGAAGTTTTCAAGAGGTTTAAGTCTATGGTTGAGAATGAGAGTGGTCGAACCATTAAGATGTTGAGGTATGGCAGAGGAGGTGAATACAAACTTAATGAATTCATTGAATTTTGTGATCTTCATGGAATTAAAAGGATGTTTACTGCTCGATATACTCCACAACAAAATAGAGTGGCTAAAAAGAAGAATCAGACCATCATGGATATGGCTCGAAGCATGTTGGAAGAGAAGCATCTTTCAAATGAATATTGGGGAGATGCGGTTCTTTGCTTTGTTTTTATCTTTAATAGAAGTCCGACCAAGACTGTGAGGTATCGTGTACCTCAGGAAACCTGGGATGGTAAGCCTTGCAATGTTTCTCATTTCAAAAATTTTGGATGTGTTGCATTTGCGCATATACTTGCAGAAATGAAGAGGAAGTTGGATGACAAAAGAAAGAGATGTATCTTTGTTGGACACAGTGAAGAGTCTAGGGCATATAAACTCTACAATCTCAACACCTAGAAATATGTAATCAACGGAGATGTTCAATTTAAGGAAGATGAAGTCTCGGATGAAAGTATTGACAAATCAATTTTAGAGGGAGATATGTTACCCCGTGAAGATAATGATGGAGTTGATCAGGCTGAAGGAGATGGAAAGATTGTTCGAAATGCACATATGCCTGCAACAAGAAGTCCAACAAGGCCAACACCATATTTCATCCCATCTCAATTTAGAACGCTAAGAACTCATGAGCGTGGTGAGCCATCTAGACATTGTAGAGATCAATCAGATTCACAGGTAAGTAGTGAATCAAATCCTACTTTAGATTCATTGAAAAACAAATTTAAAGGTCAGAAGACTAGAAGCTTAAGAGAATTATATGATCAGAATAAAGAAGTAGATCAGATTTTCAAATTTTGAATTAATGGCATGTGATCCTATAAGTTTTGATAAACCTTCTAAAGAGGATGTCTGGACAAAAGAAATGGATGAGGAGATTGATTCCATTGAAAGAAATAACACTTGGGATATTGTAGATTTACCTGAAGGTAAGAACAATATTGGTGTTAAGTGGGTTTATAAGACTAAGTTGAATGCAGATGGTCAAGTTGAAAAATACAAGGCAAGACTTGTAGCTCAGAGGTTTAGTCAACAACCCAATATTGATTACAATGAAACATTTGCTCCTATAGCAACAATTGACACTGTGAGGATGCTCTTAGCTATTGAAGCTCAGAATAGATGGATCATGCATGAGATGGACGTCAAGTCTGCATTCTTGAATGGATGTTTGGAAGAAGAGGTTTATGTAAGACAACCTTAGGGTTATGAGATTGATAAAAAAAGAAATAATGTTTACAAGTTTAGGAAAGCTTTATATGGATTGAAGGAGGCATCTAGAGTTTGGTATAGCAGGATTGATGAACACCTGATCAGTGTTGGATTCAATAGAAGTCCAAGTGAACCAAATGTGTATACAAAGGTAAATCAGGAAGGTAAAATTTTGATTGTCTGTTTGTATGTTGATGACTTGTTTTTTACTGGAGATCTATCTATAGATGATTTTAAAAATGTCATGAAAACAAAGTTTGAGATGAATGATTTATGATTGATGAAGTATTTTCTTGGAATTGAAGTGGATCAATCTGATGATGGCATTTTCATTTGTCAAACTAAATATGCAAATGAAGTATTGAAAAGGTTTAGGATGTTGAATTGTAAACCAGCTGCAACACCGATGGCAACTGGTATCAAGCTTACCAAGTATGATGAGGGATCATATGCTGATCCTGCTCTGTACAAGAGGCTGGTTGGAATCCTTATGTACTTAACAACAACCATACCTGATATTATGTTTGTTGTAAGTTTGATTTCAAGATTCATGGAGACTACAAAGAGTACTCATTGGCAAGCAAGAAAGAGGATCCTTAGATATGTTGCTGGAAAAACTGACTTTGGTATCCGATACACATCAAGTTTAAACTTTGTGTTGATCGGATATACTGATAGTGATTTTGCAGGTTCCATTGATGACAGGAAAAACACATCTGAGTATGTGTTCAGTCTTGGATCTGGAGCAGTGGCATGGGCATCAAAGAAACAACCCATTGTGACTCTATCTTCTACTGAGGCAGAGTATGTTGCAACAACTGCAGCTGCATGTCAAGCTGTGTGGATGAAAAGGGTCTTGAATGAATTGTTGCATGACCAGAATGATGCAACCCAAATTGTCTGTGACAGTAAATCTGCCATTTCACTGTCAAAGAATCACGTCTTTTACAAACAGAGTAAGCACATTGATACAAGGTATCATTTCATTCGAAAGATGGTACGTGGTAAAGAGATTTATGTTTAGTTCTGCAGATCTGAAGAACAATTTGCAGACATATTTACGAAGCCTTTGGGAAATGAATTGTTTAAAATCCATAGAACTAATATTGGGGTCTGTAAGTTGTAATCCATTGTTTACAACAATTTTGTTTTACTTATTTCAGTTCATTTTGCTGTAAAATGATTAAGAGAGAGTATGTTAGGATGTAATCATTTCACCGCCTCTGTGCAAACGGTAAATTGCTGGCTTGAATTTTCAACATCAGTGGATTTGTTAGAGATGGCCGCCTTAACCTTTGCAGGCCATGAGACACCATCACCGCCTTGATTAATTTTTTTTTATAAGATTGAAGAGGCATTTTTGTTTGTATATATACTTGAAACGGATTGTAATCAGAAATGATTCTGAAAATATTTTTTGAATAGAAGTTATTATTGTGTATTTCAGAGGTGTTCTCTCTGTTAATACTTTGTTTTTTATTTGAGTTTGTAAACTCATTTGGTTCCTTGATCGCATTCACCATATTGTTTTTAATTTGATTAAACACAGTAATTATTTGATTTTACCGATTGCTAACCCCATCCCATATTTGCGCGGAGTTTACTTACTGCGCAGATTTTATTTAGTGCACGAATTTTGTTTATTGGGCGGAGTTTACTTAGTGCGCGAAGTTTATTTGTTTGACTGCGCAGAGTTTAGTGCGTGGAGTTTATTTGTTGACTGCACAGAGTTTATTTGTTTTGACTTTTGTGTCGTATATTTGTGAAAGCGGAAATCCGAACTCCAATCCGCTTCCGGTTTTTCACTATGTGGACAAGTTCAACTTCAAGTGCATTCTCAAGAAGTTGACAGAATTCAAGAGAGCAACAGATTACACAGGAATAACACACAAACAATAGATTATATTACTACATTGTTACACACATACATAGCTACATATATAGCTGGATTCAGATCCAACTAACTCCACTCTTGGAGGGATAGGTTGAGAGAATATCTCAACATCCTCCTACAAATATTCAAACCAATCTCCAACTCAACAAAATCATTAATTCTAACACCCTCCTTAATGATTACATTACAAATAAACCACATATTACAATTCTCAAAATTACTTATCTATCAAACCACGATTTGGTCTTCCTCCTTACTCCTCCACCCACTCTGAAATCTCTCGGTTAACGCTCTTTCTTCTCCACAACTTCGAGCTTCCCTCTCGACTCATTAAGATAAAAACACTTCTGACTATCTTTGATGAATTTGTAGGATCAAAGATTCTTGACACACCCGAAGAAGAGTCTAGATACTAAACCACCCTATGGAAATACTTCACGTGAAATAATAGAAGGTTTAAATTTCCATGATTTTGTAGGAAAGTACTTTAGTTACGGAATGTATTCAGCAATCAGTCCTCCAAAATGACCTTCTTTTACAAATACACACCACAATCATATATTAATCTCCAGCACTTATCAAAGATTCTTGACACCCCCGAAGAAGAGTCTAGATACTAAACCACCCTATTGAAATACTTCCATCTGTGAAATAACCCCGAAGAATAAATTTCAACAGTTTTGTAGGAAAGTACTTTAGTTACGGAATGTATTCAGCAATCGATCCTCCAAAATGACCTTCTTTTTACAAATACACACCACACAATAATCCTGCATATATTTAATCTCCACGCAACAATGATTTTTTTTTATTTTTTTTTCTTTTATAGAAAATTCACTGCAGACTTCTATCTCACGCAGTTACACAAAATTTCACACCAAACTCTTCAGTGCATAAACCAGACCGCAAGATCTCTAGGTGAAATGTCTTTTAATAGATATGGCAGCAAGCGCTTGAACAGATGCGAAATCTCACGGCTCCCTCTTCTTGTTCTTCGAAAATCTGATTTGGAGCAAATTCTTGAATGCAAACTTCCGATTCGCGTGAATTCACGGAAATCTCGATCTCGGCATCGCCTGGCTTGACCTTAATCTCCGCAGCATCGAATCCCAATGTCTTGACCTTTTTCTTCTTCTTGGTGACCTGCGGCTCATTGGATATTGCTTTCCGGACAGGCGAAATCTCGACAGCATAGTTTGAGGAAGGGCTTGGCTTGGAAGACTGTTTTTTTTTTTTCGGTTTCATACGCCCTTTTAATCTCGGCCAGAAGGATTCCGACTCAGATAGCACCACACTGTTCGCCTCCAATTGCAGCGCGCAGGCAGATGAGGCTACGAACCTCCTTCAACAACAATGATCTCTGCAAGTTCAGCGACAGATCCTTCACGCAGATTCCTCAGCAATCAACGAGAATCAATTTCAAAAAAATTACAAATCAAGGAAATGCAAATCATAATTTGATTTGGCTGGATTTCTCTTCGGATCTGGACAGTATTCTCCACGGTGAAGCCAATCCAATTCAGTCCTTCCTTTTTTCGTGCAACAATGGAAATTTTGAAATGATGGTGGCTCCTTCTCCAACAACACGATATCAATAGATTTACTTGCACACAAGATAAATTAACAAACACACACAGAAAACTTACAAACAGAAATTCAAAACAACAATATATATCTACTCTCCTACATATGTACAGAGAATATAAGCGATTACAGCTCTCACATTCTCCTGGCCTTCCCGTGAGGGAATCAAGCCAGACTAGGCTCTGATACCATGACAAAATTCAAGAGAGCAGCAGATTACACAGGAATAACACACAAACAATAGATTATATTACTACATTGTTACACACATACATAGCTACATATATAGCTGGATTCAGATCCAACTAACTCCACTATTGGAGGGATAGGTTGAGAGAATATCTCAACATCCTCCTACAAATCTTCAAACCAATCTCCAACTCAACATAATCATTAATTCTAACAGAAGTGGCGGAGCTTCGCTGGAAGAACCAGACATTCATACAGTAACTTCATCTGGAATCCTTCATTTGATGATGCACCCGATCATCAAACCTCGTCCATGCAGGCAGACCATCCCAAAGTAGACGAAGCGCCCGATGGATATAAGAAAACATAATTACCAAGTTCGAGTTCGAATTCCATTCAGTACCAAACAAATTCGATTATACTCAAATATATTATTTTTTTCAATATTTTAGAAAAGTCTAAATTTAAAATAAGAATACACAACAATGCAATAAAATTAATGAAGAACCATCACATAAGTGTTTTTTTCTGAGAAAGCCACTATTAAATCAATTTAGAATTTCACTATTAAATTATAATGGAGCTTGTAGCAGTTTTAAACTATTGTACTTGGCTGATTAATTCAGAACCTCACTATTAATGGTCTTTGAGAAGATTGTTAGTCTGGGCACAACTATTTCTAAAAGGAATTCACATAGAAATGAAGGGTCGAGTTTCTTAATAAAATTGTCAATACAAGATCTCATACTTAATTAATAATATACAAGATCTCATACTTAATTAATAATGTTTGCAACTTTCAACTCTACTTGCTTCACACCTTGTTTAGAGAATTAAGGTTAATTGATAAAAATAAAATTATTGCTATTTTATTAAATTGTATAAGTTATAGTTTTGTAAATTTATGAAGCATTCAAAATAAACTAAAAACTTTCATATCTGAATAGTTCAATCACAAAAACCAAATTTTACTTGCTTCACACCTTGTTCAGAGAACTTTCATATCTGAATAGTTCAATCACAAAAACCAAACTTTACTTGCTTCACACCTTGTTCAGAGAATTAAGATTAATTGATAAAAATAAAATTATTGCTATTTTATTAAATTGTATAAATTATAGTTTTGTAAATTTATGAAGCGTTCAAAATAAACTAAAAACTTTTATATCTGAATAGTTCAATCACAAAAACCAAACCTTAAGTATGGAAATTGTGAATTAATTTTTTTATTAAATTCTAAGTACATCTGACTCTCCATATTCATTCTTTAAATGAGAGGACTTATAGTCTAGACAGATATCAAAGGGACATAAACAAAACATCATGATAAACAAAACATCATGATGTGCTGATAAGAAATGGAATTCTAAGGAGACAAGAATAATTTATTTATTTATTCTTTAATTCAAAGATTTATAAGATTATAAATAAAGGTTATAAGGCTTGACCTGGTATAACAAATGACAAAGTCAAAATCGTATTGACTAAGAAAATTCAGTACACTAACTATGAGTCAGGGTATGATACCAGGTGTCGGAAATTTTCCCAATTCCGCTTCTCAATTCTCTCACCTTTGGCTTCTATGGAAATTTCATTTAATTTGATGGCGAGTAGGGTTGGAGTAACATAACAAACTTCTAATAATTAATTGTTTTGGGTTCAAGCAGTTCTACAATACTAATTAGTAAATGGATTTGTCCTTGTTTTTCATCCATGGATTTTAGTTATGAAAGGTTAAGTTATAAATGCTAAAATAATGAACAAGAGTTCCAACAAAATATCGTAAATATGTTTCATGCTGAAATTTTATTTATTTATTGAATAAAATAGATGTATAACCTAGTATGAGAGATGTGTAACTTAACAGATAATATAAGTTGATTAATATAATATTTGGAAAAATAAAAAAATAACAATCCAACCATAATTATATAACAATTACTACAGAAACAAATGAAACAAGCCACGCACAAAAATATATATATATATATATATATATATATTACTGTACTTTGTTTCATGGAGTACGCAGCCTAATCCGTAGCCAACGGTTTACTAGGTTTCTAGGCATGGGCCAAAGAAGGTGGGGTTGTCGTTGTCGTTGGGAGACCCTCCATGGTTGCTCCTTTCCTCCGCCTCCCATGACTTGCAGAAAAGGGTTTGTAAACCCATGTGATTGACAAAACTTTTCATTTTTCATGGGAAGCTTTGTTCACTGACTATAACGCCACAACTTAAAAGTTATTCATATCGGTCTATGGGTCAAGGCAATTTATCAATTGATTATCTTCGCTGAATATTCACATGTCAAAAAATCTTTATCCAATTTATCCATAATTTTTTAACCCTTCAATTTCAAATTTATTCAACTATAAGAGAGAGAAGAGTCAACAAAGCAAACTAACCTTTTTTGGTGGGCCACTGGACGGTGGAAATGGCTCGCACCAGTGCTCGCTGCGTTAACCTCCGTAACTGCTATGCCCAGTCCTACCCGCAGTGACCCTCTGCAACTACTATCGTTCAAAAGAATGTAATGGGGTCGTTGAAAAGAATGTAACGGGGAAATGAGTTTAGAGTTTTTAGTTAACAATTTACCCCATTCTTTTTAATTTTTGCAATTTGGTCAACAGAATATTCTCGTACTGAACTCGAATTGGCTAAACAATGCGCGTATTGAACTGAACTTTGGTATTTTTAAGTTGAAAGGTGTATACCTATTGAAGATGGGCACAATTAATGATCTTTTAATTATAAAAACTAATCTTATGGCTAGCAATTGAAGATGCTGGCATATTCTCAGTAGTCCTCCTAAATCAATGAATGAGATTTTCATGTTCCTAAATCATGATACTTGAAGGGCTCAGCATCCTCCTCAAACATAGTCAAGCAGAGGGCAAACTTTCTAGAGCAAATTTCTCAGGGCTGACACACATTCTACACATCCTTTTCGTTGATGATGTGCTAATCTTGACAGAGGCCAGCTTTGCCGAATGGTCCCTAATTCACTCCATCATTAGTACTTTCTGTGCAGCCTCTGGACTGGTGATCAATCTACAAAAATCTCTCTTTCTTGCATTGAATTCTCAGGAACCTTTATTAACTAATTTGAAAGATATGTATGGTATCAATGTAGCAGACCTACAGGAGGGTTTCTCCTATCTTGGGTTCTTCATCAAATCCACCAGATATTCAAACAAAAATTGGCATTGGCTTTTAGATAAATTTGAAAGGAAGATTCACCATTGGTGTAACAAGTTACTCACCATGGGAGGGAGATACATTCTCATAAAAGCTGTGTTAGAAAGCTTTCCGGTCTATTGGATGGCGCTTGCAAAAATCCCGGCTACAATTCTTAGCTCTATCCGTCAGCTTATTTTCTCCTTTCTATGGACTGGCAGTAAGACAACTGGATATCATCTTTGCAACTGGGAAACCATATCCAAACCAAAGAAGATGGGCGGATGGGGCCTCAGGAATCTGCCCGTCTTCAACCAGGCGCTCTTGGCAAACACTCTCTGGTGCATTATTATGAAGCTGGGCATCTGGAGCAAGGTTATCAAGGCAAAATATTTCCCTCAGATACCGGTACTTTTCTGGCTCAGATCAGCCACTGAGAGACCCACAGCAGGCTCTCAGACCTGGAAACACCTTTTAACAAACTTACCTATCATTCTTCAATGGCTCACGTGGGCTCCTGGTAATGGATATATGATCGAAGTTGGTAGGGACAATTTGCTGGGATTGGGAAAGCTTGCCATGCTTTCCACAGAACTGTTGAAGCACCTCCACCAAAAAAATATGTTCTTCCTTTATCAGTTTACCTCTTCACTTAGCGGGGGTCTTTTGAGCGACCGCTGGCTCAGTAGTGAGGCGATTGGTTTGGACGTTGGTCTTGCTTTTGAATGGGATAGGTATACGCTCAGACTTAGAGATTTAGGCATCCGATTACAGGACAGGCCCGATTTGCTCATGTGGATGGGTGGGGACAGATTTGGTGTCCTCACCGTAAAAAATGCCTACAATGCATTAGCTTCAAAGTACTGGACCATATCTATGGAGCGTGGACACGGACATATCTGGAGGAGCGACTGCCCGCTCAAGCAAAAATTATTTATCTTGCTCTTACTTGAAAACAAAATTTTATTGTGGCCGAATCTACAAGCGCGGGGATGGTCGGGGCCCAGCGTTTGCTGTCTCTGCAATACAAATAATGAAACAACCAACCACGTTTTCTTAGAATTCCCTTTCACCAGAGCCGTATGGCATTTATTAACACCGATTCGTCTGCATACAACAAATTGGACAGGTAACAACCTCACACAGTGTTTTCAGATTTGGATGCAGGTCTCAAAAAACCAGTTGAAGCTCCCAATACTTCTCTCCTGGCATATTTGGAAGCACAAGAATGAAGCATTATTCGAAGACAAGACACCTTCCACACACAGGGTGGCCAGCGCTATCTTTGTCGAGATGGCCGTGAGAAGGAAGCAGACACCGGCCTCAAAACCTTGCAGAGTCATCTTCAATGTCCCTCTAGATAAAGTAGTGGCCTGGTTCGATGGAGCGGCGCAACAGGATGGCCTATTATGCGGGGCGGGCGGGATGATCGCTATNCCAAGCTTATTATCGACTCGCTAAATGGGCGCGCTGACTTCCATGTTGCGGACCTGGCAAGCTGGAAGGAGAGAACATGTGAAGCGACTCAGCAGATTCATCATCTCACTTCTTCTCACATTTACAGGGAGGAAAATATTGAGGCGGACGTGCTCTCAAAAAAAGCGCTGTATATGCCTCCGGGTCACATTAGCTATACTAGATGGGAAGAAGGCAATGAGGGACCTTCCTCGAGGATCCTCCTTTGAGAGGCACTAGCCTTGAAGGATGCCATCCCATGGGATAGTCATTGGTCTCGTTGTGATCAGTTACAACCTTGATCAGCTTGGATCGTATTGACACATAGGCATAAAATCTTGTTTTTCTTGTGATAGACCAGCCATATTAGCATTGTACACTTTTATATCCTTTTGAATATAAAGCGCATTTTTCTCGTTGAAAAAAAACTTTCATGCATTTTTTAATGCTTACGTTTCCTTGTCTACTTTTTCACATTTACTTAATATGATTAATATTTTACAACCATTACCAATGATTGTCACGTTTACCTAATTAACAAAGATTACAAAAATTCCAAATAACACTAGGTAAGTGGATAGCATATACAACAGAGAGAATTATAAAGAAATACCCAAAGAGTTTTTTCTGTCCGATTTCAAAGAAATTCATGCAGGATCCTGTTAGAATCCCTAAGTCTCACATCACCTATGATCAAAACTCAGTAAAAGATTGGCACAAGCCAGAAGATGTGCTGCCTGATCTCAGAATGAGAAATATAATGTAGGACTGGTTCTCCCACTACGACCTCGGCCCTCCCTTCGACTTCATCTCCAAATAGGACGACCTCATGGTAGTGATGGATTATGTATTGAAGCAATGCAAGAGTTCACTTTTGCTTGAATTAGAGAGTGCGATCAGAAGCAAGCCTTAGCTAATGAAAAATGGAGGATGCATCTTGTGCGTGGCCACACTCTTATCATTGTCAAGTTTCGTTGCTTCATTTTTATATCTGCTTTGAGATTGTGGGAATGAAATAAGCCTTTCGGCGTTAATCAACCACATGATTGTGGTTGTGCTAGTCGAATTTCTTTTACCAGTTCAACGGAATTTGGTTATTGCATGTTGGAAAGAGAATTTATTTTACCAATTCAACCGAATATGGTAATTGTAGGTTGGCAAGCATAGGAGACGATATTTCACAAGTGCCCATTATCTGAATCATGCATCGTTGAAAGATTTGGGGATGATTTCTTAGTGGCGTGTTAACTGGTGTTGTTCGAGCATGTGTTGTGGATGTTGGAGAACGATGATGCAGAGGCCACTCGGACTGATTCCAGCTCGGGGATAATGGTCCAATTATGTGTTGGTAACAAATGGATAAAGCGTTGGTAATTTCTATTTTTTGTTTTTTTGTGCTTTAGAAAGTTAGCATTTTGAATCAACTCCATCATTATAGGCCATCGTGATGGATGAAGGCCTATCTATGGACTAGATAATCATTCAAATAACACTATAGAAAATGATTAATTGACAATATCATAAAATCAGCCTTACAATTCATGCATAAAGAAAGAAGAAATTATTATTGAGGTAGTTGCACATAAAAGTGAGTTCACTAATGATCAACCTTGATCTTCATAACAATACATAGCCTCATAGAAAAAATAGATAGTTTCTCCTTATTGAACGCTTACAATAATTTATTTTGGAAAACAACTCATGCCTTTTGCATGCATTATTTAGTCAGACAGTCTATATCTAAACACTAACAACCATAAAAGAAAACTACAAATAGATTGCATCATGTCACTCACAATCTGATCTCGAAGTTTAAAAAATTGGACTTTAGCAATTGCCTTAGTGAAAATGTCTGCAAGTTGTTCTTGAGTCTTTATATGCCTTTCTTGGCCAGTTTGATGGTACTAGTGTTATCACAAAATATCACTGTAGGATGAATTTGTTTCTCTCCAATTTCTTATAGAACTTTTCTAAGCCATGATGCTTGTGTACCTATTGAGGTGACTAGAACATACTCTGCTTTTGTGGATGAAAGTGCAACTATACTTTGTTTCTTTGAGCTCCAAGTTATCAAACCCAAATCAAAAGAGAAAAAATTATGAGATGTAGACTTTCGGTCATCCAAACTACCTCCCCAATCAGAATCACTAGAGCCAACAAGATTAAAACTTTTAGAAGTGTAGCAATGAATACCAAAATTTAGAGTTCCTTTCACATACCTCCAAATACTCTTGGTTGCCTTCATATGTATTTCAAATGGATTTATCATGTATCTTGAAACAAGAGAAACTGAATAAGCAATATCAGGTCTTGTGTGGGTTAGAAACATCAAACTTCCAACAATACATTTGTATGTTGCCTCATCAAATATTTCAGCACCATCATCTCTTCCATGAGCAATTGGAGTGGAGGTTGGTTTAAAATCTACCATATCAAATTTATTCAACATATCTTTTGCATACTTTGTTTGACAAATGAAAATTTCGTCCTCATTTTGATAAACCTCCATACCCATAAAATATTGCATGAGACCCAAATCTTTCATCTGAAATTCATTCATCATAGCAATTTTGAATCCATCATTCATCTTAGAACTACTACCCATATATAATAAGTCATCAACATACATACTTACATTAAGAATATCATTACCTTCTTGTTTGTAATAAAGTGTAGGTTCACTTGTACTTCTATTGAAGCCACTCTCCTGAAAATATCCATCAATCCTAGCATACCATGTTCTTGGTGCTTGCTTGAATCCATACAAAGCCTTCTTCAACTTGTAGACTTGATGTTCTTTTCCTTGCACATTAAAACCTTGTGGTTGTTACACAAACACTTCTTCTTCTAAGTACCCATTCAAAAAGGCACTTTTCACATCCATGTGATGAATCCTCCATTTCTTTTGAGCTACTAATGAAATCTTCATTCTAACAATCTCTTGTCTTGCTACTAGTGCAAATGTATCTTTATAATCAATTCCATACCTCTATGTGAATCATTTATCAACTGATCTTGCCTCGTGTCTTTCAACACTCCCATCACTCTTGTACTTATTCTTGTAGACCCATTTAGTACCAATATTTTTCTTGTCATGTGGAAGTTATGTAAGCTCCCAAGTATTATTCATGTGAATATAATCTATCTCTTCTTGAATTTCTTGCACCCAAACCTCATTAGTACATGCATCTTCAAAACATGATGGTTCAAAATCAGCCTTGGGAGGTAAAGCAAGATTTATTATCTCACCTATTGGATTTTATTTATGTGTTGGACTTTTACTCCTTTGATAAATGTCACTTAATATTCTTACCTTCCTTGCAGAACTTGAATTTGATGTTGGGATTGCACTTGGAACTGAAGAATTAGATGACGGGCTACTTGGTGGATTTGTAGCACTTGGAACTATAATATTAGTGGGATTCTCATTATCAATATCATCAATAATATCCCTATCCAAAACGGATTTAGACATATCATCATGGCCTTTTTGATGACCATAAAATCCCCTTTCATAAAAAATCACATCTTTTGACACAACAATGCTATTAGTGAGGGGATTATACAACCTGTAAGCCTTACTTTGTTCACTATATCCAACGAAAATGCATGACTCACTTTTTCGATCTAACTTTTCTCTCTTTTCATCAACTACATGGACATAGGCTAAACAACCAAAGACTCTGAAATGATTAACAATAGGATTTTTTTTCATACGAGGCTTCATATGGAGCCATCATATCAAGTGCACTTGTGGGACATCGATTAAGAATATATACAACTGTAGAAATTGGTTCACCCCAAAAAGAATTGCATAATCCCTTGGTTTGTAACATATTTCTTGACATTTCCACCATTGTAGGTGTGTAAGCAGTGGTGGGTTGTATTTTGATGCCATTCATATCACAATAATTATGAAAAGATTTTGAAAAAAATTCTCCTCCACAATCATTCCTTAAGCACTTGATTTTGCAACCTCTTTCATTTTCCACAAAGGCTTTAAACCTTTTGAATGTATCAACGGATTCATCCTTAGTCATATAAAAATAAACACAACACTTTCGTGAGTAATCATCAATTAAGGTAATAAAATATGATGAATTACCCAAACTCTTTGTCTACATAGGACCACAAATGTCTAAGTGAACTAATTGATGTGGATAATGGGCCCTCCATGCATTTCCTTTTGGAAATTTCTCTCTTGAATGTTTTCCTTTAGCACATCCTTTACAAATATCCTTTTGTTCTTGAACCTTAGGCAAATGATAAACTAATTCTTTTGATGTTAGAATCTTCAAACTATGAAAATTCAAATGTCCATACCTAAAATGCCACAACCAACGTTTTCCCTCATATGCCATATTGGCAAGATGGTTGTTTTGATCTCCAAACATCAATGGGAACATCCTATTCTTTGTCATAGGAACAATTGTAACCACCATATTGCTTGGATTCTTACCATAAATTGTACATTGTTGATTTTCAAACACCACCTTATAATATTTCTCACACAATTTGCCAACACTCGATAAATTATTCTTTAATTGTGGAGTGTAATGAATGTCTTTAACACTTTTCATACCTTCTTTAGTATGGACTTCCATATCTCCTTTTGCAACAATCTCCAATGCTTTGTCATCACCCAGCTTGATCTTGGATTTGAAACTCTCATCCATCATAGAAAATAGCTCCTTATTTCCTCACATGTGGTTAGAACACCTTGAGTCTAAATACGAAATATCTTTAGTACCATTTTCATCTTTGTCATGAATCTAAATACCAAATATCTTTAGTACCTTTCTTATTATTACCTTATTTTAATCTACAATCCCTTTCAAAGTGACCATACCTTTTACAATAATAAAAATGGATATTTCTTTTATCAAATATGCCTCTGCCTCTTCTTCTTGAACCACCTCTTACTCTTAGATAATTCTTATTTTGAACTCTACGTTGTCTTTGGTTGCTTTTGCTGCTAGTCTTGGAATCTTCATTCTTTTTAATTTGCAATTTTTAAGAAAAATCTTCCTCGCAACTTTCTACAAATGAATCTGTCAATATTTCTTCATGAGACATAAAAGATCCAACTAGGTGATCAAACTGAAGAGTAGACAAATCCTTGTTTTCTTCAATGATTATGGCAACATGGTTCCACCTTGGTGTTACATAACTCAACACCTTTTTAATCACAACCTCCTTGTCCACAATTTCTTCAAGAGTAGCCATCTTATTGACTACATATTTTACTCTCACACAATAATCACTTACATTTTCAACTTCTTGCATCTTCAAATTCTCAAATTTTCCTTTCAATGTATGTAGCGTGACAACTTTAAATTGATCACTGCCTTGGTAAGCTTCTTGTAGAGTCTTCCAAACATCCTCTGTTGTCTTTGCACCTTCAATTCTTGGAAACAAGATTTTATCAAGAGCGATGAACAAGACACATACAATGGCGAACACAACATGACGACTTAAGACGCACATCAACTATCTGCATGTAATGAATGACAATCAAACAAATAATAAATAAGACTAACTACCCATCCGTCCTACCCTGCAATGGTTAGGACCTCCAAGACACATAAACAACGCTCAAGCCCAAGTTTCCATCGATTTTAACCATTTAAGGTTTCTTGGATGGCGTGAGGAACATGGAGGTGTATATGTCCCACCCGACACAAGAAGACCAAGCACACAAAAGTTTACGACCCAGTACAACATTAATTAAACATTTAATCTATAATTATAATAATTAACACAATATTCTAAAATCATTTAACTCATTCATTAATTATAATCAAAATAACGAATAGATGTAAATTATCATTTAAAGCAAAAAATAACATTTAATCTATAATTATAATTCAATAATTAACGCAACATTCTAAAATCATTTAACTCATTCATTTTAAAATTCACATTGACCTTCACTCAAAGATCTAAATTTATAATTCGATATACATTAATTATGAACCAATAATTGACTCAACAACACATTGATCATAATCCATAATTGACGCAATATTCAAAATTAACATTAACATTAATGCCATAAATGGAGCCCATCAGAATAAATTAAATGCAATGAATAATTAAAAAATCAGTGTGACATTAGAAACCTATAACCCCACAATCAGAAGCATGAAGAACTAAATCATTGTTGTCCAATAGGCTTAGCATTGTCCAAGGGCTGGGAAAAGGCGATGGCTCGTAGCCAAAGGAAAATCGCTGACTGAGAGGAGGGAGGGTTATTTTTGAGGCAAATAATAATGGAATCACTGCAAAGAGAGTAAATCTCATGCCAGGAAACTTCACCCACCTCCAACGATGATTCGTTGTAAATAAAATTTATGTTTTGGAAACAAATAAAAAGGATGGCATTAGATTCTCTGCCTTGGGAATGACGCCACTTGAAGGTAGATGGCTAGACGGTGTTGACTGCACTCTGGAAAAGGGGGGCGCACCATACCAACTAGAAGACTTTTCACAACCCATGCACCGAGATAAGAGGTCATCCCATGCACACTCGAGACTGTACTGTAGGGTAAATTCGTGGTTCTTGTATTAGCTAATAGCTGGAGCGTCCCACCTATCGACCGGGAGGCCCTTCTTCCTAAATCAACTCAGAACTGTAGTCAACTAGTTAACAGGCCCCTCCAACGATAATCAATGAGGTAATAATAGATAATGAAGTTCAAATGCGAGGTGCAACAGAGGGTATAAAAAGGCCTCCTTAAATTTTCTCACTCCCATCTCCCAACCATACTCTCTTACTGCAAATTTTGTTTATTGCGTTTTAATAGAAAATAAAATAATAATAAATACCAACATATATGGTAACAATTTATGTGTTGTTTTTACCATCAATCAATTTCCTGTGAAATAATCACTAAACCGGAGGAAATAAAAAGGGGTTGTAAGACTGTAACTGAATTCCCGATTAGTAGTTTGGTGTGGCAAGGTTGTGCAATCATAAAATAAAATTTGAAACGCCAGGAAGTAAACCTACGCTGCCATGTTTTTTGAAACAGTTTTAAACAACAAATTGTGGTGATTAGCCGGATAATGCAGTAACATTTTAGCTCAAACTGGCCCAAGGTAAAACACTACCCTTACCCACACCTAGAAGTAACAAGATAGACGACTATGCAAACATTGAAATCGAAGTGCTAGACTAACCCCCTCTCTTTTTATTTAAAACTCTCAAAAGGAGAAGAGATGTCTGCCAGGTAAAAGAAGGACGTTGGGCAAGGAGTCGTCAATCAATAAAATGCAGAATGAACAAATCGTTGTACAACGCACCAGGAGGGGATTTACATTTTTGTCCTTAACATTTCAGCGAAATTTCTTAACAATCTTCCCAGGAATAAAGGACTAAAACAATTATCCAGAAAATGTATAGAGAAAACCAACCATTCAATAAACAGGGGAGACGTTCTGGTTAAACAAATCCTATAAGAAATAATAATAAAAAAAAAACTAATCGATCCACAGCTCGCCATCAAGCACAGAAGAAGAGATCATGCTCATCATAAACACTAAATGGCCGGGTCAAACACATATAGGGAAAGACAAACAATTAGTTTACCTACCCACTACACAATGTAGATCTAAATCATAATTCCTACAACATTTTATCATCCAACAAAGAAACGTATTGTTTCCTTTTCGTCTTCTCGAGTGTCGTTCGCGTGCTCCGTGTTTCTCCCGCTCGTCGACTGTCGAGACTACACCGATACCTCCCAGCCAAAGCTAGGGGTACTCTAGCTCCCCCTTAGTCCCCCGAGTCACAAAGGGGCCACACACTTTCCAAATGGTATGCCTAGCTCCCAGCTCGCCACGTAAAGCCAAGCTACCACTCCTCTCCGAGCTGGGAAATCCCAAATCCCACAAGTAAATCAGTCAAGTCACTAATCCGACAGCGTAACCTTACGCTAACAATAGATCCCCCTCTTCCTTCTCCTCCCTCTCTTTTATATAATTTTATCACTGCCATTCTTTCCCTAAATCTCATTAAATTTTAATGAGATTTAGGGAAAGAATGGAAGTGATATAATTTTATCACTTCCATTCTTTCCCTCTCCACACGTCCAACGCCCCTTCTTCGGCCCAGTAGTCCTGGTGCCCGAAGTAGAAGATGACTTCCCATCGGCCTGAAACCCTGGTCTGTTCTGTTGAACAGGTCTAAATTGCTGCTGCTGCGGGCGACGGTGCTGCTGCTGCTGTGGTCCTCGGTAAGGTGTTCGCTACTGAGGTGGCGGTCGTCGAGGTGTAGTGAACGCGGATCCCCTCTGGAAACCACGATACCCTGGCATGTGTCCCACTGGTGTCTACTGCTGCGACATACCAGATGAGCCCTGCCCTGTAGGTCTCAATGGAGTCCTGGTCTGACCCCCGCTGATAAGCTCCTCCTCTGCTATGAGGGCCTTTTGGACAACGTCGTGCAAGGTTTGAGGCATTAGAATCCTTACCTTTGCACGCAGGCTGCCGTTAAGGCCAAATACGAACTTGTTG
>SNQJ01S0037448.1:63576-84685 GCA_010110895.2 Picea sitchensis
TATATGATCACATTCCTTCAAACCTTCCTTAACTTCAACAACAAGAGACTATCATTTTCATCAAACTTTTCTTTAGTCTCACATGCCTAGTTTTGGATTAGTCAACAACCCTAACTTGAAGTAATCATAAATTTGTACGTGTAATGTATAAATATCTGAAACTGATATAAAATGTTCTTCAGTGTGTTCTATGCAAGTCATCCAGGTTTCACTACTTGGAACCTCTCATAAAAAGAGTTATAGCAAAAATGGCATACCTTGTTGAATTCTGGCGTATTCTAGAGAGTGACCTTGTAGACCATGCCCCGCACAAAATATTTGTTTAATTGATATGAAACTATTAAAAATAATAAAAAATATTGTAACCTAACCAAAACATTTGGTTTCACTTAATTTGGATATGTTACGAAGAAGTTATGATGTTTTTACCCAAAACACCTGTTTTTGACTAGTTTCAGGACTAGCCACAAACACTATTTTCCACGGAGTGTAACTCAAAAAATAAAATGACCCACAAATTGAATTTCTTACCACAGATACTTGGATATGTTTTCTCAATGGAATAGCAATTTCACGGTTTGAATCATCATATAAAAATGCTATAGAAAAAATGGTGAGATGACCTGTAAATAACATACCTTAGAAAGCACCATCAAAAGAATTTATCCTTCCTTGCATTTCAACCTTCTTTTCTTCACCTTCCGTTAGAATTTCAGCTTAGATATCCTTAGTTACCTCAGACACCTATATATATTCAATATTCTTAACTATGTTTAAAATGAAAGATCCTTGCCTCTTATTTATATTCTCCAAGTAGCTTCCTTAAAAACATCTTCTAGGTCACTTGGCCCCACTTTACTTATTTTAGGGTTAACCCACTTCTAAATTCTCCATTAAATTTATTATTGAAATAATTTATTTTGTATTCACTTTGAATTATAATACACTCATTACTTCACTTTTTTATTTACCTTTTAAAATCTCTTAAACCACTTTGACTACTTTGAACTTTTGGGGCTTCTAGATGACATATGAGGGTCCTCCAACTTCGTAAGGCCATAACTCTCAAAATGTGAGGAGTTATGTGACATTCCACATACTACCAAAAATGGAATGACATTTACTATCCATAAAGAATAGTATTATCTGAAAATATATCATAACTCATATCGTTATCCATCAAACAAACTTGGGTCCATTACCCAAACCTGGGGTCTCCAACTTCTCATGGCCATAACTCTCTAACTGTGAGGAGTTATGTGACATTCCACATACCACCAGAAATGGAATGAAAAGAACTATCCATATAGGATAGCTTACCTGAAAAATTCATTGTCCTTTATCTCATTATTCCACAATTAAGCATGGGTGCTCTTACTCCGCAAAGCCTCTTCCCGTGAGGGCTTTCACCATAAGGGGACCACTTTGGAGTTCAGCCATCTTTATTTCTTATCAACCAAGAAAAGACAATAATGAGTCATCTTTACATAAAACAATCTTGGGTCCATTACCCAAACCTTTGTGCTGTGGGGATTTCTTCAAGGGTTGACATCAATGACAACCAACCTTAATCAACAATCTCCCCCTTTGGCATTGATGGCAACACTATGATGCAATACTAAAATCATATCACTCATGCTCCCCCTGGAACTGTGCCTTTGTCCTATGTATATGATAAATTTTCCTCTATCCTCTACATCTGATAAATCTACTCCCCCTGGAACCATGCCTCTATCCTCTACATTTGATACATCTCTCCACCTTTGTCATCAATGGCAAAGGTATCTTTCCATCCGAGGCTGCTCCCCCTGACTGAACTGTCCTCTTATGGTGCTTCCTCATGTGCATATAAGACATATAAGATAAGCATTTAAAAATAATTCAAAAAGCATTCATTTTGGAGTAGAAATAACTCTAAGTCTTTGGAAAAGATATTCAAAGGCTTCTCATGGAAGTAGTTTTGTAAAGATGTCTACTACTTGTTCTTTTGTGCCCAAATACTCAACTCTGATGTTCTTTTCTGCAACCTGTTCCTGTAGAAAGTGATACTTGCTTGGAATGTGCTTCATCTTGGAGTGCATCAGTAGATTTTTTGAGATACTGATGGCAGTTGTATTATCACAATATATTGGAATGGGCTCATCATACTCAACCTGTATATCTGTCAAAGTTTGTTTCATCCAAAGAATCCATGTACAACATGTTGCTACTTCAATATACTTTACCTCGACTGTAGATAAAGATACTGAGGATTGTTTCTTTCTTATCCATGATACCAAACACTCACCTAAGTAGAATGCTTCTCCACTGGTGCTTTGTCGATCATCAATAAAACCTGCCTAATCTTCATCTGTGTAGGTAATAAGTGATAGATCTTTTCCTTTTGGATACCAAAATCCAAACTCTTTTGTTCCTCTGAGATATTTGAAAATCCTCTTTACTGCTAATACATGTGATTCCTTTGGTCCTGCTTGAAATCGTGCCACCTGTCCAACTGCTTGCATTACATATGGTCTAGATGTTGTCACATATAGTAGGCTGCCAATCATTGACCTGTATTGCCTCTGATCTGTAGACTTTGAATCATCATCTTTGCTCAACTTACAACTGATTTGCATGGGAGTGATAACTGGTGTGCAATCTTCCATTCTGAACCTCTTTAGAATTTATATGATATACTTGGTTTGAGAAATAAAAATTCCTTGGTTTCTTTGATGTATCCGAAGTCTCGGAAAGAAAGATAGTTCTCCAAGTAATGACATTTCAAATTCATTCTGCATGTCTTTTGCAAATTTCTGGCTTAACCTGTCATCATCACTACCAAAAATAATATCATCAACATAAACTTCAATTAATAAAATATCAACTTGACTTACCTTGATGTAGAGGTTGTTGTATGCACTTCCTTTTCTGAACTCTACCTGTTGTAGATACTTATCCAGTCTAGAGTACCATGCTCTAGGAGCCTGTTTAGGACCATACAAGGCCTTCTTTAATTTACATACATAGTCTGTGTTCTTTGACAATTGAAATCCTTCGGGTTGTTCAATGTAGACTTCTTCTTCAAGATCCCCATTAAGAAAAGATGATTTTACGTCCATCTAATATACTTTAACATTTTTGGAGCATGCATAATCTAAAAGTAAACAGATTGCTTCCATTCTGGCAACTGGGGAAAATGTCTCTTCAAAGTCGATTCCTTCAATCTGTGCATATCCTTTACATACCAATCTAGCTTTGTTCCTTATAACATGTCCATATTCATTCAATTTATTCCTAAAAACCCATTTTGTGCCGATCACATTCTTATTCTTTGGTCTTGGAACCAATTCCCAAGTGTCATTTTTCTCTATTTGATCCAATTCTTCATCCATGGACTTATTCCAAAATTCATCCTTGTTGGCTTCTTCAAAACAGTTTGGTTCAATTGTAGATAAGAGTGCTAGGTGTGTTTGTTTTGGTAAACGGATTTTTCTTCTAGTCTCAACTCCTGCATCTTTTTTAGCAATAATCTGATCTGAAGGATTATTATTTTGTACTCGTTTGCTAGGTGTCTTTTGAGATACTTTCTGAACTTTCTCTTCTGCTTCTATCAGATTCTCTTCATCTTCATATTCGTCTTCTACTTCTTTTTCATGTTCTTCTTTGACAAGTTGTTCCATTGATTTGTTTTCTTCTTCCTTTGATTCTGGTTTGCCTGTTTCATCAATTTCTACGTTGATGCTTTCCACAAGTTTGTTCAATCTTAGATTGTAACACGTGTATGCTTTCCTTGTACTTGAGTAACCAACAAGCATTCCTTTGTCCACACGAGAGTCAAACTTTCCCATTCTGCCATCTTCTCTTTTGATGTAGCATTTGCTTCCAAAAACTCTGAAGTGTTTCACATTTGTTGGTCTTCCTTTCCATAGCTCATAGAGAGTTTTATCAGTGTTGTTTCTGAGCATTACTTTGTTTTGAATGTGAACTGTTGTATGCACTATCTATGTCCAAAATATATATGTCAATTTGGAATCCATTAGCATTTTTCGAGCCATTTCTTGTACCATCTTGTTCTTTCTTTCAACAACTCCATTCTATTGAGGTGTCCTAGCAATGGAGAATTTCCTTTTTATTCCATGACTGATACCATATTCCATAAATTCCATTGAAGTGAACTCTCCTCCATTATCAGATCTCAAACATTTGATTATTGAATCCATCTCTTTTTCAAACATTTCCTCGTAGATATTGAAGTTTTAAAAAGCTTCTGACTTGTTCTTGAGAAAGAAAACTGCAGTCATTCTTGTATAATCATCAACTAATAACATAAAGTATTTTTCACCTTTTAAGCCCTTTGTTGTAGTTGGTCCAACTAGATCAGTGTGCACAATTTCCAGTGGTCTTTTTGTTGAATATTCCTTTTATTTGAACCTAGTCTTTGTTTGCTTTCCTTGTTGACAATGCTTGCATAAAGTGTTGGTTGGTTTCGTGATCTGGGGCATTTCTCTGACTTCTTCTCATTTGCTGACTTTGACAAGGTTATCAAAATGCATGTGACCCATTCTTCTATGCCATAGCCAACTTTCATCTTCCTTTCCTAGACAACACTTTTCATTTCCAAATTCACTTAACACATATATGTTGTCTGAAGTTCTTGCAGTTGTACCGACCAATTTCCCTGAACCTTCTTTTCTTATCTCACACTTTTCTGAATCGAAAGTAAGTTTATGAAATTGGTCACACATTTGACTCACACTTAGAATATTATGTTTCATATCTTCTACTAGTAGAACATTTTGTTCCTTTTCATTCTTATCCATGTCATTTTCTAAGGTTCTTGTCTGTGACTATTGTTATTTTGTTGAGGTTCTTTAGGAGGGACTGTCATTTTGCAATCCTTGGTCATGTGTCCAAAATTGTTACATTTGTAACATTCTACTTCAGTTCTCAAAGATTCAAACCTGTTGTGACTTCTTCTTTGTGTGTCACTAGGTCTCCTTGAATAATCCCTTTGTGTATAAGTCTCAAAGTTGTTACTATTTCTGTTGTTATCTCTGCAAATTACATGTTTATGTCAAAAATTATGACATGCATAAAATAAACTAATCAATATAGATTGATACCTGGGAGTTGAAGATCTTCTGAAAGGAGGTACTCTTATGAATCCTTCTTCTTAGTGAGGCCTATCTGTCTGAAATATGAATCTTCTTGGTAGAGGAGTGTCCATGTAATCTTCCTTGTATATCTTCCTATCCTCTTTGATTGTTTCTGCGTAGCTCTTTGGATTTGTTTCTTGCTCTGTTGTTTTGGAGCTTGATCCCTTTTCTATCTGATTGTATCCAAGTCCAGACTTGTCAAGATGATATTTTTGACTGTTGATAATGTCATCCAAAACTTTTGAGCTATTCTGCATATTTTTCTTTTGAATATCCTTTCTTAGTGTGACAACCTCTGCTTCCAAGTTTCTAATGACCTTGTCCTTTTCTTCTAGTTGTTCTTTGAGTGATTATTCAATTCTTTTATCTTCTTCTATTTTAACCTTCAATTTTGTGATCATTTGTTCTAGTTCTCGAGTGTCCTTTTTCTTGTCTAGTTCTTCTTGTAGCTTCTTGTTTTTCTTCTTTTCTCTTCTGATAACTTCTATGGCACAAATTAACTCTTCTCTATAGTCAACTTCTGCCTCTTCAATTTATTCTTCGACTTCTTCACATTCTTCTTCAGCTTCTTCATATTATTCTTCGAAGTCTTATTTTTCAAAGTCTTTTACTTCCATGAATAGAACTCTTCCTATCTCATTGTCACTGACTTCTTCTTCATCTGATGATGAGATGTCTTCTTTGGTGTATAAGCTTTTCTTGAAAAAATTATTTGTAGTTCTTTTGCCTTTATATGTGTGTTTTCCTTTTGAGTAACCTTCATCATTTCTCTTTTTCTTATGAGGACATTTGTTAGCAAAATGACCAATACCATCAAAATTAAAACAAATTAAAGGGAGCTTACCTCTATACCTACCATTGGTTCCCTTGTTCAGAATTTTGATGAAGTTGGCCACTTCTTCATCATTCTCCGAGGCATCATTGTTGTTGCTATATTCTTCTTGTTCCTTTTTCTTTTTCTTTGATATTTTGGATGACTTGAAGGCTGCTTCTTTTACATCTGGATTTTCTTGCACAATTCTCATTTCATATGCTGTGAAGATTCCATGCAGTTTGTCCATGCTTATTGAGTCCAGATCAGATCTTTGTTCTAGTGTTGATATCTTAGGGTTGAATCTCATAGGAAGAGATCATAGTATCTCTTGAACAATTACATATTCTTCAATTTCTTCTCCCAGTCCTATGATTACATTCACTGTTTCATCGACTCGTAAGAAGTAGGTTGTGATATCTTCATCTTCCTTCATTTTTAGTTGTTTGAACTGACCTCTGTAAGTCTGAAGCTTTGCTTCTTTGAATTTTGTATCTCCTTCATAAATATTTTGAATCTTGTCCCAATTATCTTTAGCGGATTTATAGTGTGCAACTTTGGTGAATACTGTATCACTGAGACCATTCAAAAGTGCATTTGTGGATTTGGAATTATTCTCACTAAATTTTACTACTTTGTCATTTGTTGGTGGAAATGCTGGTGTTGTGTATCCATCTACAATTGATTGCCAAACTTGAAATCTCGGTGCCTATATATACGTCTCATCCTTATGCTCCAAAAAGCATACTTTTGTCCATCAAACTATGGTATTCCATTTTTACATGAGTTGGTACTCTCCATGATCTACCTTTTAGTGGTTGAACTGGTTTCTGAAGGAACTTTCTCTAATACCAATTGTTGGATTACTAAGAGGGGGGGTGAATCAGTAATAGAGAAATTTAATCTTTTTTAACCATATAAACCAAGCGTTATATCAATGAATCATTATCATCCAATAACTACAGAGGAAATAAGCAATGAACAAATGAAAAAACATACACATACACAGTACACCAGTGTTTTACGTGGAAACCCAAATCGGGAGAAAACCACGGAATGCTTTTTCTTATATGTATTGAAGAATTACATTCATTGGAAGCACCAACTTCCTTTATTTTCCAGCTGCAACTGGAAGGAGGCTCCAACCCCCTAGTTTCTCAGGCTACAACCAGAGGGAAGTTCCAACTCCCCAATTCTCTCGCTACAACCAGAAGGAGGCTACAACACCCTATGTTCTACGACTACAACTGGAAGGTGGATAAAACCACCTGTCCTTGCCCTGTCCTACCATCCTAAAGTATAAGTAGAATGATGGAACCATTGTCAACCTATCACTGTGAGATATACCATTGTAAACCTGTACCAAATAACATGTAATCAACCTGTACCATAAACAAGTGCATCAACCATGCACCAACCTGTACCAAATAACCTGTAATTAACCTGTACCATAAACAAGTGCATCCAACCATGTACCAAGTATGTACCAATCATGTGTCAAATACTCATCAACTGTGACTCATCAATATGTACCAACATCATCAACTATACACCTCATGTATGTGCCAACTCATCAACTACTTGTCTCAACCATGTACTCAACATGTACCTCAACCAAAAACCCTCATCAATTTCATCATCCAAATCTCATTTGTAGCTCTGTAATAGACCTGGTGTATATGATCACATTCTTGAAAACCTTCCTTTACTTCAACAACAAGAGACTATCATTTTCATCAAACTTTTCTTTAGTCTCACATGCTTAGTTTTGGATTAGTCAACAACCCTAACTTGAAGTAATCATAACTTTGTACCTGTAATGTATAAATATCTGAAACTTAGATACAATTTTCTTCAGTTTGTTTTATGCAATTCCTCCAGGTTTCACTACTTGGAACCTCTCCGAAAAGGATTTATAGAAACAATGACATACCTTTCTGAATTTTGGCTTATTCTAGAGAGCGACCTTGTAGAGCATGCCCCGCACAGAATTTTTGTTGAATTGATCTGAAACTGTTACACCGAATACTAGAAACTGTATGATAACCAAAAAAATTGGTTTCACTAAATTGGGATATGTTATGAATAAGTTATGACTTTTTTACCCGAAACACTTGTTTTTGACTAGTTTCAGGACTAGCCACAAACCCTATTTTCCACGGAGTGTAACTCCAAAAATACAATGACCCAGAAACTCATTTTTTTACCACATATACTCGAATATGTTTTCTCAATGTAATTTCAATTTCACGGTCTGAATCATTATATAAAATAAGTTATAGAAAAAAATGGTGAGATGACCTGTAAATAACATACCTTAGAAAGCACCATCAAAAGAATTTATCCTTCCTTGCATTTCAACCTTCTTTTCTTCAGCTTCCCTCAGAATTCCGGCTTAGATATCTTTGGTTACCTCATACACCTATATATATTCAATATTCTCAAGTGTGTTTAAAATGAGAGAGCCTTTCCTCTTATTTATACTCTCCAAGTAGCTTCCTTAAAAACATCTTCTAGGTCACTTGGTCCCACTTTCCTTATTTTAGGGTTAACCCACTTCTAAATTCTCCATTAAATTTATTATTGAAATAATTTGTTTTGTATTCACTTTGAATTATAATACACTCATTACTTCACTTTATTATTTACCTTTTGAAATCTCTTAAACCACTTTGACTACTTTGACCTTTTGGGGCTTCTAGATGACATGTGAGGGTCCTCCAACTTTGTAAGGCCATAAATCTCAAACCGTGAGGAGTTATGTGATGTTCCACATACCACCAAAAATGGAATGAAATGTACTATCCATATATAATAGTATTATCTGAAAATATTGTTAAATTTGGCAGCATCGACAGTCATTCTCCAATGAGAGGCCATATGGGCCACCCTCGGGCTAGCCAGGGAGATTTGGAGAATCAACCAGTCTTGTGAGGTATTGAAAAAATCCAGGGGGAACGGAAAACCTCTGTGATTCAAACCAAAAGTCTGGACGAATGAGATGCTATGCGAGTCTAATGCAAAAGTCAGAGGGAACGTACAACCTATGTGAGCATAGATAGTCTAGTGAAAAAGTCAGGGGGAACGTACAACCTCTATGAGCATAGAAAGACTAGTGCAAACGTCAGGGGGGACATACAACCTCTATGAGCCTAGTCAAACCTTGTGAGCCATGAGAAAAAGTCAAGGTATATAGAAAAAATTAGGTTGAATGTAAAATTCCTATGAGCTAGAAACAAACGATATTCCTAATATTGTAAATGATGTAATTGTATTGATCTAGTGCGTTGGTACGTGTAAACATTATCCACCCTGAAGATAATTTCGAATTTCCTTGTCAAGAGTTGTAACTAAAGTCTTGAGTCTAGTTCTAAGTTCGAACTAAAGTGTAATGTTGAGTTACAACTAAAGTCTTGAGTCTAGTTCGATTTTTAGTAATGTTGAGTTGCAACTAAAGTCTTGAGTCTAGTTCTATCTTAGAAATAAAGTGTAATGTTGAGTTGCAACTAAAGTCTTAAGTCTAGTTCTAAGTTCTAACTAAAGCATGTCAGTCTCAAGTCTAGTTCTAAGTTAGAACTAAAGTGTAATGTTGAGTTGTAACCAATCTCAAGTCTAGTTCTAAAGTTCGAACTAAAGTGTAATGTTGAGTTGTAACCAATCTCAAGTCTAGTTCTAAGTTCGAAATAAAGTATGAAGCTGAGTTATGACTAATGCATGCAATCAGGTTATTATTTTGAGCCTCTCCTCTACCCCTCTTCAGCCTATATAAGAAGAGGTTGAATCCTCTCTTCAACACAGTTTTGCAATACAATTTTGCAAAAAAAAATTGAAATAGAGTTTTCATATGAAAGTTGAGGGTGAAGTAATAGAGGAGCACATCAGTGATAAAGAGGCAGCATATCAAAGGTGTATTTCAGCATGGTCTTGTAAGTCTTTGTCAGGTCAGAGTCATCTTGGCAAGCTCTTTGAGAGAAGTACATTCATGGTGGATATTTGTAAGAGATCTTACATTATTAATGAAATAAAGGAATATTGTTTGTTGGGGTTTTTCTCCCTGTATAGGGTTTCCCCAGGGTATATATTTTGTTGATATTCATGTTTACTTATCTACATAATTATTGTTATTCGATTATGACTTGAAATTGCTGAAGTGTACTAAGCTAGAATCAAAGTATTGAAGAAAATAAAAGAATTAATCCACATAAGAAATCAAGCTCATAATTTAACAAATATATCATAACTCATACCATTATCCATAAAAAAAACTTCTCCATTACCCAAACCTAGGGTCTCCAACTTCTCATGGCCATAACTCTCTAACCGTGAGGATTTATGTGACGTTCCACATACCATTTGAAATGGAATGACAAGCACTATCCATATAGGATAGTTTACCTGAAAAATTCATTTTCCTTCATCTCATTATTCCACAATTAAGCATGGGTTCTCTTACTCAACAAAGAGTCTTCCCGTGAGGGATTTCACCATAAGGGGACCACTTTGGAGTTCATCCATATTTACTTCTTATCAAACATGACAAGACAATAATGAGTCATCTTTACATCAAACAATCTTGGGTCCATTACCCAAACCTTTGTGCTATGGGGATTTCTTCAAGGGTTGACATCAATGACAACCAACCTTAATCAACAAGTGGAATGATGGAAATGGATCTTTGGAGTGAAATATCACTCATGTCTCCCCCATATTCCTCCATTCAAGTAAATTATGGACTTGTACCCTTCCATTCAATGAGTTGTATATTTGCATGAATAACACTGTTATAGGGATAAAATGGATATCCAAAGAATACCCATATGGTTACATGCTTAATTAAGATGAAGCCACTGCTTTGGATTTTCACATGTAATTATCCTATCCTCCATAATTCTAAGATGATTAGGTGTGATATTCAATGTTGATTTATAGTGTATTTGGAAATATCCCTTAGGTGTCACAAGTGGATGGACATGACATTATAATACAAACTATAGAGATCATGAAAACAGAAAAAATGAAATACTTCACTAAAACCTAGATCCTCTTAGTATTAAACATGAGCCTCCTTCAAATTGTATATATCATGACAACAAAAAGGTGAAAGGGATGCATTGTGTCATGTAAAAAAAACAACTATAATTTAGTTAATGAAAGGATTCACTATGGATGTTAATGAATATCTTCACTATCAACATGCCCTTTATCTCTTGCAAATTGTACAAATAATGTCAACAAAACAACCAAGATGCTTCATTATCAACTAAATCATTTATGTATTATCCTTGTATCTCTTAAAAAGTGTAGATACCATGGGAAAAACAAGTGAATAGAAATTTATGGAGGTCTTGACTATGACGATTAGTAAGGGATTTCCTATCAACTAGAGCCTATAGGTGTTGTCCCTATCTCTCTTGAAATCTATAGACATAATGAAAAGAAAAAGATGAAAGAAAATAAATGAAGGAATTCACTATCAACCATAGCATCTATGTTTTAGAAAAGTCTCTCTTTAAAACTATAAATATTAGGATAAGAAAAAAATTGAATGTATACACTAGCATCTAGGTGTTATCCCTATATTTCTTGTAAATTGTAGATGCCATGGAAAAAAAAAGTGAATGGATTTACTATGGAAATTAGTGAAGATATTTACTATTAAATAGAGCATTCCTAATCTAAAACCTACCATCTATAGGTATTACCCATGTCTCTATTGCAAACCATATAAATCATGGCTACAAAACAAGTGAAAGGTAGTCATTGAATTTATTTGCTAAGGTAATCAACGAATAACTTCAATATGAAATAAATGTTTCAGAGATAAGAAATGTGTATTTTACACATTGTACTTACATTGGTAACATTGTATACTTCCATATCTACGTTTTTTAACAAACATGGATGAGAAGAAACATATATGATAGAATTTTATTCATTATTGACCTAGTTTTGACTAAAAAGCCTTGACTGCATTTTTTTAAATGTTTGAATAATGAATTCCAACAAGGATATTATGTTTTTTCCCATAATAATATATTATAGTTTATTCTAATTGAGGGGTTAAGATCAAATAAAATTACAACGAGCAACCCTAACCCTAATTACAACCCTTAAAAACCATAGGAAGTGATTACAATAAGCATTAGGTTTGCAAAGATATTTTGGTAAATTAAATAAGATGGTATAATTTATTTTTGTACCTATAATTAGTGATGTCTTCATCCATTCTACATAATCCATCGAGGAGACCAAAGAGGTTGAAGAATCCAAAGAATATTTTTACAAAGCCAATGAGGTTGGTCCATAGAGTTGAAGTCATCCATGAAGCCCTTCCTTCTTCACAAATTACCACACATGTAGTGAATTATATTATATATATAATTCATTACACTTGATATTGGTGTTTACTACATCCATAGGAAACCTCCCCGAAATCTACGAGAGAACATGGGATGGCCAAGCATTTTCAGAGCATTGGGGGATCAACAACAAGAGCATATTATAAACTCATTAAATGGTACAAAATATCACTCCAAGGATTTGAACCTGGGTGGGAAGGGTAAAAATCATTCCTCCCTACCACCCAAGCTACATCCAATGAATATATATCTATATATATAATATTTATTTGTTTATTAACTTATCTTAATTTTGATATTTATGTTTTGATTTCATTACACAAAACATCGTTTCCAAGTGAAGGTTAACTTATTTTATTGAATAGATATGTATCTTCATATTTTTACTTATACTTGAATGAACTTGTCATATTGTTTCCTCGATAATCAATGTAGTTATTCTAATTGTTGTGTCATATGGAGAAATTGTGTTCCGTGTGTACAAAATTCAATAACAAGATTGCTATTACAACATTGTAGTTAAAATATTATATTCTCAACATTGATATCACAATATGATGCAGACCCCTGACCCTTGGGCCGAGTTCCTCTCACAGGATCATTTAAAATCTTCCCCGAGCTGAAGCAACTCTTTCGATTCCCTGCTGGAATCTCCTTCAAATTCGATCCATGAGTCCTTCTTCGGAAGATGCCCTGTGTGAACAACACTAGGCGCGAGATCCACCCTTTCCCAAGATACCACAGTGCCTGTGACCAAGGGCCAAACCCAAATTCCTTGTCCCAATCTTGCGACCTCGCGAGTTCGTGAGTCGAAGCTCCCGACTCTTCCTCTCCAATCTTGCGATACCCGAAGTCATGAAATGGGTATAGCTCCTTTCCTTGTCAGTGCCCTCTTCACATGACAAAAGGCTAGGCTTAAGGCTCGCACCTCTCACAACTCGCACCTTTGCAAGTCATAGCGTCAAGCTCCCGTGCTCTCATCCCGCGAATCCCTGAGATGTGAGAAATCAACGGAGCGTTGACTCCCTTCTCCAAGTGATGCATGTCCACCTTTTAATCATGTAGGCCCCTCCTTGTGCTTTTTCCATGTGTTCCCTCATGCCTCATCTCTTGACACTTCACAACTTCTACAGTTGAGACGAGGTCCCTTCAACCTCTGAACCCCTGAATCCATGATACACGATGGGGTTCCCAATCCAACGGTCCTCTCGACCTGGATCCTATGGCTGTCTCTGCTCCTCGTGACTTCGCCACTCGCAACTTTGTGAGTTGGGTCACCCAACTCTTGGGCTCTCGCTTTGCGAACCTCTGAGTTCATGAAATCCTGAACTCAGACTTCTTCGGCACATCCGCCAATCCTTTGATTGTTGCCACCTGTCCTCCTCAGATGGGCGGTCCTGATCCTCTCGCGACTTCACCACTCACGAAGTCCAGAGACTTCCTTCTTTAACCTCCATTGTCTGAATCCCTAATATGGGTGATTTCATGACATGTGTCCTCCTTCCAACATATGGCTCAAATCCTCTAGCTAGTTTGGGACTTCTGATGCCGAGTGCCCGAACTAGTGTCGTCCGGACTCCCAAACTCCTGAACGTTGAATTCTTGATATGATACTCCTTCAGGAATTTCGCTCTGTTGTTCACGAAGGCTTTAAACCCCTTGCAACTCCTGTCAGATCCAACGACTGACGGGTATTTGGATCAAGATCTAACAACTCAGACCTTGTCTTCCTATGCGCTCCTCCTGCATTGCCTCCTAGACGTGGAAACCTTTCAATGGTCCAGATTTCTTTGGCTTAATCTGATGACAGTTGTTTCTCCTCCCGAGATTTGGCGCTTTCTTCCTGCACTTGGAAGAATTCCAAGTTTCCAAAGGCCTCGACGTTCGCTCCTTTTCCCTGCGAGCTCTTCACCTTGGGTCTCGCCTATGTTCTCAAAGATGTTACTCCTCCTGAGCTTATCCTTTCGAATCCTTGAACAAGATTCTGTGACTTCTATGCCTCTGCAGAGTCTTCATGCACACAAAGGTGCTATCTCTTCTGAGATTTTCTGCAACTCAGACTCTTAAGGAACTTAGTCCTTTTTCCCTTTCTCCTTCAGATGGAGAAATTGATGCCCTCCTAGCACTCTGTCTACTCAAGAAACCTATTGCTGAGTCTTCAGGGTGTTCAACAACCCTGTGAAGATCCTTCAATGGACTCTTCTTCAATCTCTAAACTCAAAGAGTTATTTCTTCTTATGCCTACTTGCACAGTGTCTCAATGCCCTCCTGACAGAGTTGTACAAAACTCCTCAGAGCTTCTGTCTTCTATCTGAACTCACATCAAAGTTCTTTCTTTGTGCACTCCTTTCACTTGATCAATCCCCACCTGGCAGAGCTTTACAGAACTCAACAGAGTTTCTGTCTACAACTGTGTCTCGCCGACACAGCCTTACCTCCTGAGGTGTTCAGTAACCTCAAAGGTATTTCTCAAGTTGATGTTTCATCTTCTGTGCCCGCCTGGCATGTCGTTTTCTGACTCTACAGAGTTCATAAGTGCTTCTATGCACTGGTATTCAGAGATCATAGTACTCTATCATGCCCTCCTGGCATGAAACCACAAAGAACCTCTCAAGCCTAAAAATCAAACAACTCCCTGAAAACGCACTGACATACATCTACAACATAAAATGAACACCCACAGACATTCATTCAACACAGAATTACATGCAGGAAAAACTGTTGTCTTTGTATTAATGGCAAATGCCTATTTTTACAAGGTGTTCCTCAGCACGACCTGTAACAAGGTCTCAACTCCTTCTCTTCTGCTCTCTCCTCGCAGACTCTCTCTTGTGCATACTCTCTTACACACCACCACAAATGAGATACAACTATCAAATATATTTTACATGAGGGGGCTCTTAGAGCGCTTCCCTCCATCCTCACCTACCCTATTCAATAGCATTGAATGGGTTGTCTAGTCTGTAGATCGGATCTAGATTTCAGCCTTCAAGCATTAAAGGCCTACCTACCTCTACACATGTACAAAGCATGGCCTTACAAATCAACAACCTAAAACATTTATTTACATTCAAATTTCAAATTGAAATGAGGTTGCGCCTCTCTTCAACGTGCGATTTGAATCGGCTGACGTGGTTGGCTGGCTGGCTGGCTGACGTGGAGAGATGCTCCTGCATCATACTCCTCAGCTGCAAAATTCATGAGCTCCTTTTCATGAGCTTCCACTCTCAACTGTGGAAATCCTCCTGGATCCCAAACAACTATCTGGAATCTCCTCACTCCACTTCTTTGTTGCTGCTGCTACTATTGTGCTGCTTCTGCTGCTTCTTTTGCTTCTCTTCTTAGCTTCTCCTCGCTGGAAGTCTCTGCTAACCTAATCATCAGCTCCCTAATCATATCGATCACTTCGTCCAGCTGCTCCAGTGGCTGGCTCTACTCATGGAGTCTCCTCGGCTACAAAAAAATTTTGTAGTCTGGCAGATCGCAATGATCTCCCATGCCTGCTTCATCAACTGCTTCCAACTTCGCCTGTTGGATGTGCACACTCTGCACTTTCACCCTCTCTTCCAGGGCTTCAATTTTCTCATACAAATCAGCCAAACTAATGCTATCTACTTCTTCGTTTGAAAACTCCCATGTTGCAGTCCTTTTAGCTACCTGGCTGAAAGTATTGAGCCACTCCTCGGAATGCTCATCATCCTCTGCTTGGGAAACTTCCAAAGTCTACTAAAATTCTTCCTTCCTGATAGTCTCAGCTGGCTGTCCTATTTCTATTTTTGCTTCCTCAACATCCAAAACGAAGACTTATGCCTCCTCCTGGGCAAATGGTAGGATTATCCCGATTCCCCCAATCATTAGAAGATTCTTTAGATCCTCCTCTTCTATCAGCTGCATTTGTTGATCGAAATCCAACTCTGAGCTCATCTTCTCTTTCATCTCCTTGGGTTGATTCATACTCACTTCTGAGTTTATGAGACCCTCATGTAGCCTCATCTGGTTATCCCTACCCACCTGGCAATATGGGACTTCTTTGTTGCTTCCCTGACAGACTATGAGATCAAATGATCCCATCTTCATCAACAACCCTTGCTGTCTTGAACTCACCTCCGAGTCCATTAGACTTTCATCTAGTCTCATCTATGTTCCCTTGCCCACCTAGTAAATTGGAATTTTTTGGCTGCCCTCCTGGCAATCCACGAGATCCCACAGTAATCTCATCTTATTGCCCTCCTGGAAATGTGAAATTCCCTAGCTGTCCTCATGACAGTCTATGAGATCCCACAGTGACCTCAACTCTTTTCCTTCCTGGAAATTGGGAACTTTTGGGTTGTCCTCATGACATTCCTTGAGATCTTCAACTGATCCCCATTCATCTTCAACATCACTGAGATTTCTCCCAGTCTCTGGTTCACATATCTGAACCATCTCCTCAGGTCCATTGAGGTTTTCAACATGCCTCAACCACCTTCTCAATAGTCTACACTGTATTTTGACCATCAACTACTTGACTGGCCATTTTTCTCTCATCTTCATGGGCCATTCATATACCCATCTTGAACTTACACTCTGCTGCATCTGCAGTTAAAGCTCCTCCATTCTTTCCCTGATGTCGGCAAGCTCTTTCTCTCTGACAGCGTCCTCTTTTTGTTGTTGATTCTTCTTTCCAACACACATGTAGTCTTCAGTAGCCATCCTGATATCTATCTACCCTGTTGGAAAATTTGTTGCTGTCACTCTAATTCTAAGTGTCTCCAGCATCTTCTATAGTCCTCTGACTATCTATGGACAGTTTCCTACATGCAAACAATCCTTACAGAGTTTCCAACACTCTGGTTCCTTCTTCTCTTCGCTTCACCTGAAATCTACAGATGAAGTCCAGATCTGATACCAAATGATACAGACCCCCTACCCTCGGGCTGAGTTCCGCTCACAGGATCGTTAAAAATCTTCCCCGAGTCAAAGTGACTCTTTCGATTCCCTATTGGAATCTCCTTCAAATTATATCCACAAGTCCTTCTTCGGAATCTTCCCTGTGCGAATAGCACTAGGCGCGAGCTCCACCCTTTCCCAAGTGACCACAACACCTCTGACCAAGGGCCTAACCCAAATTCCTTGTCCCAATATCGTGACCTAATGAGTTTGTGAGTTGAAGCTCCTGACTCTTCCTCTCCAATCTTGCGATACCCAAAGTCACCAAATGGGTATAGCTCCTTTCCTTGTCAACACCCTCTGTGCGTGACCAATGGCTAGGCTTAAGGCTAGCACCTCTCGCAACTCGCACCTTTGCAATTCGTAGCGTCGAGCTCCCATGCTCTCATCCCATGAATCCCCAAGACGCAAGAAATCAATGGAGTGTTGACTCCCTTCTCCAAGTGACATGTGTCCACCTGTCAATCATGCGGGTCCCTCCTTGTGGTTCTTCCATGTGTTCCCTCATGCCTCGACTCTCGGTACTTCACGACTTCTACAGTCAAGATGAGGTCCCTTCAACCTCCAAACCCCCGAATCCGTGATACATAATGGGGTTCTTGATTCAATGGTCCTCCCGACCTGGATCCTACGACTATCTCCGCTCCTCATGACTTTGCCACTCACAACTTCATGAGTTGGGGCATCCAACTCTTAGTCTCTCTCTCTATGAACTGCCAAGTTCACGAAATCCCAAACTCAGACTTCTTCGTCACTTCCGTCGATCCTTTGATTGTTGCCACCTGTCCTCCTCAGATGGGCGGTCCTGATCCTCTCACGACTTTGCCACTCGTGAAGTTCAGAGACTTCCTTCTTTGACCTCCGTTGTCCGAATCCCTGATATGGGTGATTTTGTGACACGTGTCCTTCTTCCAATGGATGGCTCATATCCTCTCACTAGTTCTAGACTTCTGATGTTGAGTGCTTGGACTAGCGTCCTCCAGACTCCCGAACTCCCAAACGCCGAATTCCTGATACGATACTTCTTCAGGACTTTCGCTCTGTTGTTCACAAAGGATTTAAACCCCTCGCAACTCTTGTCAAATCCAACGGTTGATGGGTATTTGGATCAAAATCTGATGACTCAGATCTTGTCTTCCTGTGCGCTCCTCCTACACTGCCTCCTGGATGTGGAAACCTTTAAACGGTCCATATTTCTTCGGCTTAATCTGATGATAGCTATTGCTCCTCTCGAGATTTGGCACTTTAGTCCTGCACTTGGAAGAATTCCAAGTTTCCAAAGGCCTTGACCTTATCTCCTTTTCACTACGAGCTCTTCACCTTGGGTCTTACCTGCGTTCTCAAAGACACTACTCCTGCTGAGGTTATCCTTTCGAATCCTTGAACAGGCGACTTTTGTGCCTCTGCAGAGTCTTCACACACACAAAGGTGTTATCTCTTCTGATATTTTCTACGACTCAGACTCTTAAGGAACTCGGTAATTTTTCCCTTTCTCCTTCATATGGAGAAATTGATGCCCTCCTGGCACTCTGTCTGCTCAAGAAACCTATTGCTAAGTCTTTAGGGTGTTCAACAACCTTGCGAAGATCCTTCAATGGAATATTCTTAAATCTTTGAACTCAAAGAGTTCTTTCTTCTTGTGCCTACCTGCACACTGTCTCAATGCCCTCCTGGTAGAGTTGTACAGAACTCCTCAGAGCTTCTATATTCTATCTGAACTCACATCAGATTTCTTTCTCTGTGAACTCCTTGCACTTTCTCAATGCCCACCTAGCAGAGATTTATAGAACTCAACAGAGCTTATGTCTGCACTTGTGTCGCGCCTACATAGCCTTACCTCTTGAGGTGTTCAGTAACCTCAAATGTCTTTCCTGAGTTGATGATTTCATCTTCTGTGCCATCCTGGCACATCTTTGTCTGACTCTGCATAGTTCAGAAGTTCTTCTATGAACTGGTATTCATAGACCGCAGTACTTTGTCACACCCTCCTGGCATGAAACCATAAAGAACCTCTCAAGCTTGAAAATCAAACAACTCCCTGCAAACGCACTGACATACATATACATTATAAAATGAACACACACAATCATTCATTCAACACTGAATTACATGCAGGAAAAATTGTTGCCTTTGTATTAATGGCAAATGCCTGTTTTTACAAGATGTTCTTGAGCATGGCCTGTAACAAGGTCTTGGCTCCTTCTCTTCTTCTCTCTCCTCGCAGACTCTCTCTTGTGCATACTCTCTTACACACCACCACAAATGAGATACAACTATCAAAGATATTTTACATGAGGGGGCTCTTAGAGAGCTTCCCTCCAACCTCACCTACCCTATTCAATAGCATTGAGTGGGTTGTCTAGTCTGCAGATTGGATCTAGATCTCAACCTTCAATAATTAAAGGCCTACCTACCTCTACGCATGTGCAAAGCACAGCCTCAAGGCTGAACAACCTAAAACATTTATTTACATTCAAATTTCAAATTGAAATGAGGTTGCACCTCTCTTGAATGCGCGATTTGAATCGGCTGACGTTGCTAGTTAGCTGGCTGGTTGATGTGGAGAGATGCTCCTGCATCAAAATATTATAAGATACGTTAATTTATGCTATTTAAATAAAAATGAGTCTTCAATCAATATTAATAATATTGTGATTACATTTGTAATTGAGTGACTTTTTTTGCATTAATGTATTTAAAAAATATTATAATATAATAGTATTTAAAATGAAATAGGTATTTCCCTTCATTTCAAAGATGGTACAAGAACCAAGATAAATTGATCGGTTCCATTTTTGGCAACCTAACTTCATGGAGACATTGAGTGAGGCCCAATAATATATACAGATGAAACTAACCAGAGGACTTGACCCTATGATCTCCTACTTATAAATCACAACACTCAACCGCTCGAGCTAACCCACCAGGCTTAGTTGTATATGAAGGACTTATGGTAATGTTGACAAATAATTCCTTTTAATTTACTTAACATGGAAAAAGTGGATTTTTTTTTAAATGGTTACAAAGTAGTAGAGGGAATGACATATTAAGATAAAAAGATATTGCACGGTAATAACATTTTACCTATTTATGTTGTTTTCGTGTTATTAAAATTATACATGGGAATATTGTTGGCATTTATAGAATGGGATGGGTTTTTTTGTTGGAACTCCTGAAGCTAGGAGCTCCAAAGTGTTGGAGTTCCCACCATTTAAAGGTTTAGACTATGGTTTTGTCCTGAGTTCACGTGTACTTATGCGTTGAAGTTGTTAACTCCCAAAGTAAAACCGTTCTTTCGGTTGAACTTTGTAGAGGATATCTTAGCTATTGGTCGCATGCTTAAGCTAGTTTTGTGTTTTCATAGTTCAAAAAATATTTGGTATTTGGTTTTGTCAAGAGATTGGAAAAACAGCAGCTTTCGGTGGTTTGGGCGAGCCCCCGGCGTGCTCATTAACCACCAAAAGCGTTCAGTTTCGTCACCAAAGTGGTCAATTTAAAATGCAAGCAACCGCCGAAAGGGTTTGATCGGGCAAAAATAAAGCTCGTGCTTTCGCACGAGCCATATGTCAAAATGTTGCAATGATAAAAATTTCAAACCGCCGAAAAGCTCGCGTTGGAGGACATGATAATCGTTCGTGGGTTTCGACCAAAAGGTTCCAAACTCCTACGCATTATCCATGGCACGTCATTTCCAAATCTACGCCAAGCGGTGACAGTCAGTCACGGTCACACGGAGCTTCACTCCTTCCCAGCGACAGATACATTCATGATTAATTGACAGGTCATTTGTCCAGTTTAAAACTCCAAACGTAATATGGAGCCCGGAGATCGCTGAGGATATCTTTTAACACGCGATTTTCCAGCAAATCGTG
>SNQJ01S0037448.1:87940-103584 GCA_010110895.2 Picea sitchensis
CGACAAGCAGATCAACATCATAGTGAAAGAAGTTTTGAAGTAGGGGATTGAGTGTTTTTAAGACTACAACCATACACACAGATGTCCCTCAAGCAAGCCAAGAAGGATAATAAATTATCACCAAAGTACTATCGCCCTTATAAGATGTTGCAAAAGATTGGTACTATGGCATACAAATTGGAGTTGCCTACATCTTCACGAGTACACCCATTTTTCCATGTTTCATGCTTAAAGAAGGTTACAGGTGACAAGATCCCAGTTCAAACTATATTTCCAGAACTTGATGAGGAAGGAAAATCATATTGAAGCCTGAAGCCATCACTGACACAAGAATTCACCAGCTGAGGAATAGATCCATTTCAGAGTATCTCATTAAATGGAGGAAACTATTGGCTGAAGATTTCACTTGGGAAGATGAGTCTTTTATAAAGAAGCATCCAGAGCTACTCAAGCGTTGCAGACAACACTTGTCTCAAGGGGAGGGGCATGTTAAGCCATAATATTGGCTCATTACCCCTTAATTGGAGCATATTAGATTAGTAATGTTATTTTATTTATGTCAGCTTTATTCCATTAGTTGTAATTAAACCTCCTAGTCTCCTATATATACCAAGGAGACTAATAGCTTGGGAGTTGGATTGAAGAAGCGGGTTGTCAAGCCCGTGGGATATTGAAGAGGTGGGTTGTCAGGCCCATGAGAAATTATATGGGTGAGATAATTGTTGGGAATTGACTTTCTGAAGGTGCTAAACTGCAGCTATAGGGCTCTGAGACTTCATGTCTGGCCTGTTGTTGAAGCCCAGAAAGGAAATGGGGAAGCCGAAGAACTATTGAGTAGAGAAGGGGAACACTTCCTAGGGTGGAACAGGAATGTGAGGAATGAGGGACTGTAGGTTGTTAGTTTGAGTTGTCACTTATGATAGATTCTTCCCTGTTGTCTGTGAATGATTAGCCTGGTTAGGAATCCCTTTACCTGGATGGAGTTTAGTCCCAGCTCAGGGGTGACCCACTACTAAGAGTGATGAGCAGTGTGGTATAAGGATGGGAGGTTCATGGAAGGTCTGGATGTAGTTGGTTCATGTGGCATAGCTCAGTTGGATGATGAGTATGTTACAATATGTTCTGTAGAGAGAACAAAAGTGTTCTCTTGTGTATCATGGCCCGACCATGGGTGGCCAGGGACGTTAGACTCAGCAAGATCCTGAGAGATAATTCATCTCCTTAGTGTGAATGATCCTTAGACCTGGAGGTCATGTGAGCCCCAAGAGGTGGTGGGGGTTTTCATCAAGTGGTATTAGAGTGGGAATTTTTTTGCAGACAATGGATGGAGAGAAGAAGTGGAAAAAGAGAAAATGGATATTGAATTCCATAGACAAGATCTGAGAGGATATCACAAGCATATGAGAAAATACGATATGGATAAAGGGCTCACTAATACCAGAGAGGATGTCAACATATTAACATTGCAATGATAGAGAATGAAGCAAGGAATATGGAGGTATGAGTGGCCAATGAAGGGGAAGGTAAAGTGGCCTATTTAGTAGTCAATTTCCAGGAAGCAGAAGTAAATGTTGAAGAAGTGGCTAAGGCAAGTGGAAAAGCTCAGTTACATAGAGTTGGAGAAGGTTTACATATATGAACCCGAAATTGGAGAGAGCCTTGATGAAGAAGAAGAGATATCATATGAATATCTTGAATATTGCTAGGAGGGAAATGAGAAGAGATCAGTCACAAATTTTGTAAACTACCAGGAGGGAATAAATGAAAGTTCAGGTTTCTAGGTGGGAAAAGAGGAGGTGAGACTATCTAAGAGTCTTGAGAAATCAGAGGAGAGTTAACATTATTAAGGATTGTTGAAAGGAGAGGAGGAATAGGTAGGAGAGAAGCCTCATCAACATCAATATTCATGTAGGGTTGAAGACCATGTGAATGAAAATGATGAGAAGTTAAATACTTCAAATCTCGAGGAGGAATATTGTAGGTGAATTTTGATCATTGGGGGAATTAGTATATTCTGACCAAGAATCCTAGTAGAGGCCAGTGCATGTGTTGCACATGAGGAAGTGATGCAGGAGGAATATAGGGAAGAGGCCATGGGGCTAAATTTTTTTATAACTAAAAATGCATGTGTTGCAGGTGCAGGAGAAGGAATACAACCAACAAAGATTGTCATAGAGGAGGAAGAAGGAGAAACGTCTTCCCAAATTTTGGAGGGAAGAGAGGACCTTAACCATTTTTTGATGGTAGGGGAGATCATAGTATCTCTTGGAGAGGGCTTACAAGAAAAGTCCAATGAAGATGTTTCTTGTAAGGAAGATGACAGAAAACCCACAGATTCAATCATTTCAGAAGATAGAAGGAGGAGAAAAGAAGAGCATTCAGTGGAATTGATTATAAATTATAGCAAGGTAGATGAATAGAGGACAACTATAGAATTGGAACCTGCATTAGGAGAGAGAGAAGACAACATGGATTTTTTTGATCTGTGTGAATAATCAGAAGCCCTGGTAGAAAGAGTAATAACCCAGAGTATCTTCATCCAACAGGTCAAGATGTAGATCGATGAAGAGGAGGATATGACATAGAGAAGACTACAAGAGAGAAGCTATCCCATGGACAAGCTAGACAGTGAGATAGAGGAGATAAGAAGGATGATGTTGAAGTCAACAAAAGAGATAGTCAGCAACAGGTGGAGGCTGGGAAGGGGAGACTAAAGTGGAAAGATACATGAATCCCTACAACATAAAATATGGAAACCAAGAGGAGAACTTACAATAGTAGCAGGACAACAACAACAACAAAAAAGTAGAGGAGCAGGTGGACAACTCCAGAGTGAATTTTGGGACCTAGGAGGATCCAACACATCAGCAACAGAGGAGCCATGAGAAGGAGATCATGATTTTTTTAGTAGTGGATTATGATGCAGGAGAATCGCCATCAACATTCAATGAGGCCTAGTGGAGGATAGCTCAGCATCCAATGCACACATTCAAATTGGTTTTGGATTCCAAGGAGAGTGCGCCACTTTAATGTTTTGAAAATATTGTAATTAAAGGCCCGTAATATTTTGAGGCATGAGCCATTGTAAACAATCCAGGAGATTGTAATTTCTTTAATTCCCAAGGGATTGTACATATTTAGAGCATCGACTCATATCTATATTGTAAATGCTCATTTATTTGTAATAAGATTAGTTGTAGAATACTATAATTATGATGTGAAAGCACTAGAGTAGTCGAAAGGAAGACTCGAGAAGCCCATCCATGTATAAATGTCTCTAATCTATACCCAAAAGAGGGTGTTGAAGATTATTTTAATTGTTGTTGAAGATTATTGTGAGTGCTACCAAAGAGAGAATCTGAGAGCTACAAGAACACTTTGTAATTTTTTTGCTGGAGGACTATAATAGAGGAGATTTGTTTCAAATTTCTCAATTTTCTTATCTTTGAGTTAATTGGGTAATGTCGTGTTATCTATTTTCTGTGTTTATATGCTTGTGTGTGTATTTCATGGTTGAATGAATGAACCTGTAATGTTCTATAAGTTTCAATTGTTTCTCTTTTGAAATCTTGGTGCAAGGAGTGCACAGTGGCCACGCAAGGAGTGCAGAGGCAGAGTCATTTTCAGAGTCAATAGCGAATGAGAGATAGAGTGAGTGAAAAAAGTGCAGATATACTCGACTAAGTATAAAATATCAAAGGTAACAGTCATGCAAGGTGTGCACAGGGCTAACACTTAGTGAAGTGTTGAAAATTTCTCAAGGTGAGCAAGTGTAAGTAGTGCGCGGGAGATTTTCTAAGTCTCAAGCTTAGGAGAAGTAGCGCAAGGTGTGTGCCCAAGCCTAAGTCCTTTGAATTTCATAAAGCTCATGAAGGGTAGCGAGATTTAACTATCAAAAGAAAGAATTCCTTTTGTTTGCAGGACGCGCAGACAAGATCCATTTGGAAGGAGAAGAGTTTTTCACAACCATCATATTTGGGAAAGGTGCACAGGTGATAACCCTTGAAGTCCTTTGGACTTCATGAATATGGAAGTTTTAGGGCGTGTACTATGGAGGAGATGAATTTCCCGAAGTCCCAAGATCCGAAGTAAATATGGGTCGTCAGTTGTTAGTACACATGTCCATAGATCGAGTGTGTTCAAAACTTAACCACTCCGGATAATTGGAGGTGAAGTTGCAAGATCGAGAAAAACTCTCAAAGCTCCAAATCTTGGAGTAGATCTTGACCGTGGGTGGTAGTGCCACATGTTGAAAGATTGTTATTCGGAAGTCCAGCAATCCAAGAGAACGAAAGAGTAAAGTGTTAAGGTTTGAGAACTCCCAAAGGCCTGAAGGTCGGAGTAGATCTCAGTCGTCCATTGAGAGGGATGAGTGGATCGTAGATCTAGTCCTTCGTCGGTTCGACACTCCAGAGGTTTTGAAGAGTTGTGTCATGAAACTCTTCGAAGTCTGAAGCATGGAGTAAAAAATGACCATTGATCTGGGGGGAATTGCAACCGTCCGATCTATTAATTCAGAGTTCACACATTCAGAGGAATTGGTGTTGGAGTGGGTGAAACTCTCGAATCCTGGAGTCCTGAAATATCCATGAGACGTGGATCTCAGTGTGTATTATGAACCTTTGATCCCCGTCGTTGTTCGGTTGTTCGTAACTTCATCATTCAGGAGGATCGTACGATGTTTTTGTTGCAACTCCTGAAGCCCAAAGCTTTGAAGTGCTGGAGTTCCCGCCATTTAAAGGTTTATCCTATGGTTTTGGCTCGAGGTCACGTGGAATTATCTGTTGAAGTGACAATACCCTCGCGAACTTGAATTTGTATACAGAGAGAAGAGTAAAGGTCTGTGGTAGAGAGTTTTGAGGGCTCAACAAGAGCCCAAGAGCTAATTGATCTCCTTAGTGTGAACAATCCTTAGACCGGGAGGTCATGTGAGTCCCAGGAAGTGGTGGGGGTTTGCATCACTACCACACCATCCAGACAATGAACATAAGATGTACCATGGGAAACTCATCATGAGAAAACCCAACTAGAAACTCACTATGGTGTTAAAATAAAAAAAATGTGGCTTGAATTATTGCTACAAAATCTTCTAATTCCTCTGCTTTTATCGCAATATCTCACTCCTTTGTGTTTCTCAACTCTGTAACAACAAATGAATACAATAGGAACAAAACCCCTTTCTTTCCATTATTTAACATGTCTTGATAACTGCCTAAGGTTAGACTTTGGGTTTTTTCGTGCCTTGACTTCTGATTGGGGTTAGGGTTTTAGAACCTGTAGAATATTTTTGAAAATCCACACATCACTCTAAGCTTCCCATGTGTGAGTAATGAGATTTATGTGGCATCTACACCATAGTAGGATGGTGAAAGCATAAGTTAATTTATGGGAGACATAACTTCTTCATACAAACTATGATTGAGGTGATCTTTGTGTCATTGGAAAGTACTTGACATGTAGATTAACACTAAAGAAATATGAACTTCATTTACAAAACTTTTACCCCAAAATTACCCATTTAATATAACAAATGAGCTTTAAAATTTTTAAGTCCACAAATCCAACGTTTTTTATAGTAAAAAATATGAAAGTAAATGTGAAATTATATAATGGTCCATTTTGATTTATACCTTTTTGAATGGTTAAAGAACTTTTAATTTTTTATCTTTAACAATTATTATGTTTCATTCTTTTTAACATTTTCACTTTCTCTAATAATCTACAATTTTAATATAGTTTTTTTGGATACTTCATAATTTTTACAATTATTAATTTTTATATATATTATGCAGGGATTTTTCATATAAGACTTAGAATTGTGGTTTTAGTGTTTTTAGAAGAATTTTTAATTTTTCAATTATTAGTTATCTCTTAGTTTATGAGCTTAATCAGAAAATCCACTTGACAAATAATGTCATGCTAGTTAACTCTTAGTTAGAATGAAAAATGAATAAAAGAGAGTTATTTTTCCATCTTGTAAATGAGTTTGAGGCTTTGGCTACATCACATATTCTCTTCTTTCTTCTCTATAAATTTGGAATACTATTAATAAGTTCTTAAATTTTCTTATGGATCTCTCCCATTAATTAAATTAATTTGATTTTAGATTAGTTTACTATAATTTAATTTTAATAAAATTTTGTGAAAATATATATTAAATAATAAATTTATATATTTTGATTTTTTCAAATATAATTTTCTTTAACTTTTTATTTATATATTCACTAATTTTACTCCTGATTTAACTAATTTTGATAATATATAAATCTAAGAACAAACACACTATTGCAATCTTTAATGGAAAAAAAAATGTCTTCACTAATCACTATTTTTTTAAAATATGATTTTGTTTAACTTTTTATATTTTTATTTGTGTTATTTATATATTCATTAATTTTACTCATTTTGATAATATATAAATATAAGAAAAAAAAACAATATTTCATTCTTTGATGGAAAAAAACAATGCTTCACTAATTTTTTTTTAATATGATTTTGTTTAACTTTTTTATTTTTTTTATTTATTTTTTATCTGTTTTAACTTTTATTTATATATTCATTAATTTTATTTTTAGATGTTTTTTTGATGCAAAGTTTTTCTTCTAAAAATTTCATTCTTCTCAATCCATAATACATTTCAAGTTAAAATAGATTTAAGATGGTAATAGTAATGTCGTTATTAATGCCCATGTAAATATTAAAGCAATGGCCAATGAAATGTCTTTGAAACTGAATCTTTTTCCTTTAGATGTTCCTTGGATAATATTTTTCCTTTAAATGCTTCTTTGATGTTCTAGAAGCCTTGATTGAAGATTCTTCCGATAAAAATAAGCATCAAAATATAGTTTTGTTTCATGGAAGGAAGCTTCTTCTTTTTTACTAAAAAGCTATCCACATAGAGGGAAATGTTAACTTCTTCAAAAACATATTAACAAAGTTATCACAAGAGAAATGCGTAATTTTCCTATTTCCATTTGGATTATATTTTGAAAATTTTGTATGGCTATTTGGTGAGTAGCTCTTCCTTTGTACATATTGAATCCTTGAATCCAACTATACTATAAACACCTCTTTTATACATTTATCATATGATGTACATTTATCCTCATATGGGTGACTTATTTTGTACATCTCATTCAATGCCATAAGGAAAGTTAATACCATAGTTGGGATCTGAGTGTGCCAATAATATTTTATCATTCTTGATGGTCACTTTAATAATATTTTATCATTCTGATATCTATTGGGCCATGTGTTTCTTTTCTAGTGATTAAACACAATGCACTCTCTGCGTGGACATAGCACCTCGTACAAGTGTATCTACTATATACTGATATGCTTTAAAATAGTGTGTATATATATATATAAAAGCATAATGAAAGAAATTAAAGTCATGTCTGATTATTGACCATGTACTTCTCGCTATCGATGACAAGATGCTATGGAAAAATTGTAAAGATCGAAGTGTATTGAACTAGATCTTTAGTGGATTATTTCACCAATGGGAATTTTGTTACGAGAGAAATCGTTGATAACCACAACCCAACAAAGTTGATTGATATTTGACTTGAATATCATCATAATGTCATAATGATATGGATATTGAAGAAGATGATTATGAATTCTTACCATCATCACACACATTGGATTACATGTCTGCGAATGGTTTGGTAGAGATCACATCATGCAATCGTACTCTCTCAAAATGAAACAACTTTACAGGTATTGCATACACATATGTGGAAGGTGATTTGCCTAGGCTTTCCATCAACATTACACATGATGTGATTTGAAGATATATTACATGATGTGAAAAGGTCTCCACTAATGCATGCTTATAATGCTTCCCAACATAAAGTGTCGAGGGAAGGTATTGGGGTTCCACGTTGTGTTTACTATGCTTATGAAGGCTTGCCAAGGGTTACACATGTTGGATTCCCAAATCACATAATGATGTCAAAGGGGATCATAATGAACTCAAGACAAAAGGGGTTTCAATACCAAGGATACTTCATCCACAACAATGTCTTTTATTTTCTCTACTTTAACACTATACATCATTCATTTTTTATTCATATTGAATTTTTGTAATATAATTCAATTTATTTAAATTACATGTAATTTTTTAATTTGTTAGGTTAAATTTTATTCAGTGAAAGAGTCAAAGTTGTTAGATCAACAGTGGTGGTTGGCCACATGGTTTTAGAGCCTGTGGATTACATGTAATGAAATCTTTTAAAATGTTGGTGATATTCCATTGGAAGATGCCTTGATTGGTCGACCTTTGGCTTAGCTTGGTCAATTTGACCAAGACCAATAGATCTATTAGGTGTTGGTTTTCATGGGATTTCTAGTATGAATCATGGTGTCTTATGTGCTTAATTGATGTTGTTCCTATCTTTTAATTCCTCTCTCACTTTCTTACATATGGTATCAGAGAAAGGTTGACTTCGACTCTCCAACAAGAGTGGTCATATGTTGGGATCCATGAAATATGTAAGTGAATTTGCAAATTTTGTGTTTGAATCTACATGGTGAAGTGTAGATTTATTAGATATTTAGGTGAATGGTCATTGGTTAGCAAATTTCAGTCGAGGACGAGAGATAGGTTAGAGGTTGCATGAGACTATCAAGCATTTATCATTTAATCCCTTTATGGATTCTTGATGATGTGTCTTAAGGTCCACTCCTCATGCTTTCTTCTCTTCAACAATTTTTTGAGCCTCTTCGAAATCGTTCTGGATTTTTTTAAAAAGAGATTTGTCAATATCATATTGTATTTTTTAATATCCTTTTCCTTTCTTAGTAAGCTTTGTGATGTTCCTACGAAACCTATTCAAAACCACAGAAAATGAAGTCACCTATAACATTTGATAATGATATGTAATGGAATATTAAAGGTGAAGGACTAGAAACATGAGTGAATTAATAGAAGACTAATTCAAACATATTTCACCGGATATTATTATTGGGTAAATTGGTAGATGCAAACATGAACTGATCCCCCTAAATCCACCTGGATCTAGAACAAAACAAGACAAAACAAGAAGCTTTCCCTAAGTTGCAATAATTGAGTTTACTATCCAAAGAGGAATAGATAACATACATTATGAATCGCTTCCTTATATCTTTGTTGTTCCTGCTTCACTCCAATGTTCTTGTAGAGTCAGATATGCAACAACACAAACCAACCAACATGAAAGAAACAATAGTAGAATTCAATGACAACCTAAACATGTGATCAATGAGTCATGTAATAAAACACTAATCATTTTATGGGAAAGAGACGTGCCATCGTATTATATTAATGAAAAGTAGAAGATACAACCGAATTGCCTTGATGTCGCAAGTTCCCTTTTAGTGGTCCTTTGTTCCAACACACACATACACTTGCTCTGAAATTCGCATGAAGATAATCCACAAAATCTTGATGGACAAATGGAGGTATCACGCATCAATAAGAACAAGATTGTTCACAAAGTCTTCAACCTATTCTTTCATCAATTCTCTGCTTAATCTTACTTCTTCTTACTTAACCTTTTCCATGAGAAGCCCTTGATTGTATAGGATAAGGTGAAGTGGTTAAAAGGATGAGGATGATCCCACCAAATCAGAGAAGCCAGTAGGATCGCAACCATACGGACGCCACCTCACATTATAGAAGATTCCCCTTCTAGAAACTTCGTGAAACCTCTTTCCTCTTTTAGCTTTGGAATGTTGTCACACCCTTCCTATGTAGCATCCTATGAAAATCCCGTGGGCCAGCCATAGAGCAGCCTACGAAAATGATAGATTTCCACACTATGTAGTATGAGCAGCTTGTAGACCCTTTCTAAAAAGAAGTTTTGTAGAGGAGGAAAGAAGTTTCTTTTCTCAGGCAAAAAGTCATGTTAGGAGTCTGAACACATGTTTGTGATATCATCATTAGAATGACCAAAATAATGTGTAACAGAATGCCCCCCAAAGTATGAGTCTGGAACTCGTGACAGCCAAAATACTTTGTAAAAATGTGTGTGTGTCAGGAACAAGGAGTGCACCAATTGGGAACCTGCAAACAATCAAGCATCCATGCAATATTATACTATGTCCGAAGTAGGCATTCTCATGTTCAAAATATAAATGATTGAAATCATAAGTATAAGTCATGGCCACCAATTATACAATGTGGATCCATGTCATCAGGATTTTACATAGCCACCAGGAATACAATGTGGATCTATGTATTGGAAAACTCAGACATAGACATAGCCACGAGACATACAAAGTGGATTTATGTGTCAATTCAAATCACAAATACTCCATCGCAACCTAGATAAAAAATGATGAGGTCCAGGGTCTTCAATCCCGTTGTCCGTTAGTACGAATCTAGCCATGTGATTATAAGCGCTGAAGTCGAACATGGTTAGAAACCACTTGACTATCAGTAGTTAATGAAAACCGTTAACAAGTGCGAGGGAAATCACCATTGATGTCAATGACCCCCAAGGTACAATAGTACAATACAATGAGTGTGAATAGATGAGTTGAGGTCGAACACTCGATGGAATCTCTTGATCAGAGATCAATGATGTAAATCCACTATTGAGAGAGAAGAAACCTGCCATTGAGGCATGCAAGCTCCAAGGCACTAAATAGTTTCTAAGTCTTGTTCCTGGATAATGAGATGAAGTCGATAGGAAAAGACTCATCACAGGAGGGCCTTGATGTATCCCCCATCAAATGACATGAAACAAATAACAAATTTAGGGTAAATCAAGGTACAAACATGATTTGGAATGGACACAAGGAAGGCTGACATGATAGGAATTGACAATTGCAGATGGCTGACTCAATAGAGGGCTTGGTTGAACTTCTCTTGAACATATGGATGGCATGACACTAGGCTCGGCAACATCGATCCAAAGATGACCTAAGATATGAACTTGCAGAAAGTCAGACGAGAGGCAAATTGATTTCCCAACCCAGATTCAAATGATAAAGGGGGTGCCATGTTCAAGAGCGATGCTTACTACCACTAACACAAATATAGAGACACATCTCTTTCCCAAATTTCCCCCCACCATTTATGGCGAGTACCTCTTTATGTTTACATAAGCTTGAGGAGGATAATATATGCTTGTTGATGTAATCTCATCCTTCAGATAATTCCCTCAGAGTATTTTTAACGAACCCTAAGAAGGAGTGGTTTGGTCTCATATGGGTCTATCGATGTTTGTTTAACGAGCCCAAAGATAGAAAACTCGAAGGCTTTTCATGTTTACAGTGTTTGGAAAAACACTTAAAAGAGAACTCTCTCAGTTCCTTTTACATAAAATAGTTCGACAAGACTGAAAAAGTGATAAACTATTGCATGTCGAACGTTTTATTCAAATACTTTTACGAGCATGAACAAAACAAGGCCGCTCGACAATCTTTTCATTTTTAAGGAGTGTGAAAAGAGCTTAAAGATTACTCCATAAGTTTCGTTATTTTCGTGTTACCATGACGAGTACGAAAATATGACAAAAGTATACTTGGTTACGTTCTCATCATTTTTCGAGCACGAGAACGAACAAAGACTAAGCTCGAGGTTTTTCTAAAAAACCCTAAAAGTAGTTGTGCATGCGACGAAAAAAGATAAACAAATCGCAAAAAATGTCCATACTTCATTGTTCGGAACCCTAGTCTGCCCATATGCAAGAAACAACACTCACGAAGCCATTAGGTTTTTGAGAAAATATATTCAAATAATATAAAATATATTTAGAAAAACTAAAAAATGAGATAAATAGGGATAACAACTCATTTTCACTATTTCATTTGTATTTGACCAAAAAATTTGTCCAAAAGCCCTTTTTCACCTCGTATTTCGGCAGTCGATTGCATAGAGCTTGAGCGATCATTCGGTGAATGGTCTACATGGAAATAGTAAGTACCTCATCTTCTTCCTTTTAAATGGTTTAAAATTCATTTTAATCGGTTCAAAGATGAATTGTTGGGTGAATTTTTGGACCATATGTACGTGTTGGGGCCACCATAGGTGCCCTATATTGAGGCCTACGGAAATCAAGGATTTATGTAGGCGCCTAATGGTTCACCTGTGAAAACCCCTCTCTGTAACCAAAGCCCAGTCACAGTGGCGTAAAAAACCAAAAGAAAAAGATACAGTGGACCAAAAAGAATTCTAAATCATGATAATTAAATGTGTTAACTTCTTTCTTTCATCTCCATGCAGGTATTTTGATTGAAAATATGCTGGAGTGGAGAGAAAGAGAGAACGAAGACAATGATGCAATGGTTTTAAATGATCTGGGCACCATATATTCCCTATGACAGTGTGGTCTATTAAAATTCTTCAAGATCGAGGGCATGAGAGCCCAGCTGAGACTGTTGGAATATTTGATCCATATGTGGGACGTGGACCAACAAGTATTCCATGTGGGTGTTCATGTGCTCTCCCTGGACATCGAAGACATATACTTCTTGACAGGGATGTCCCATTTTGGGGCACAAGTGACCTTAACATGAGGTCGAGGTGGGGTTTTACCGATGAATGGATACATCAGACTCTATTGTGAACCTGGGGCCGAGCGGCGCAAGGGTAAGGTGGCTATCAGAGAGGTTCATGATTTGACCTTGAGAACCATCCTTTTCACCATTGCATGGATGGAAGGGAGTGCTTCTCCACACATGTATCTGTATATCTATTTCCAGTATGCGATAGAATGCACGAAACCTCGCGTGTTCAACTGGTGTGATGGGATTCTTTGTAGTATGAAGAGCCAGTTGACCAAGAGAAAGAATGGGGATCTAAAACAATTTGGGTATGGATCCATTTTGGTATATTTCTTCTTGGAAAGAGTCCCTCACTTTCGCTTACAGGTAGATTGGAATATACCGGCGCCATGAGATCTGCAGATGAAGTAGTGGTGTGATCTCATGTCCCGACATGTGGTAGGTCCCATTATTATATATAATGACACATTGTTCGATTGGCTAGAGCCCCAGATCTTCATGATCGATGAATATTCATATGTCGGGTTGGATTTTCGCAATGATCCTGACTTAGTGGTACCTGAGGGTTCTCAATGGGGGGAACTAGGTAAGAAAGATGTTTTGTTTTTATAGTGTTTTTGTAAAATTTCTCAAAATATTAAATATTTTTATGTCGATCGACGAGGTCCTGAGGCGTTTCCAATGCCATACCGTAGGCGTAGATGGTCCATTGAGATGATTGCTCCATAGGGTAGCATGAGTAGTAGTGTTTTACTGAGAGCATCATCCATGATGCTCTTTTTGTAGAAGCTATGAGCTTTATTTTTGATATTTTGGTCTTCGAACGAAAAACAATCTTTTTGTAAAAACGTTTGATCATTATATATATATATACATACATGAGGCTTCTACCAGCTTATTTTTCTTTGTATAATACATGTGATGTGTTATTGGATTTATAAATGTCTCAGATGTCTATCCAACACATAATTAGCTAATGCATCAGTTAATGTATTTAGACATCTAGGAATGTGTTGATACTCGATATAATCAAAATAACATTCCAAGAGGCGAATTTGTAAATATACCTGTAACAAAGTAGGACTTTGAATAGCATAGACATTACTTAACTGTAGCACTATTAGCTTCGAATCAATTTGTATAACCAGGCAACGAATCCCAAGTGAGATAGAAATAGTCAACAATTCGATGACAACGCTATACTCTGCTATATTATTGGTTGCACAACCGAGGCAAACACCATGTAGACTGATAAGTTCATTCGTGGGTGCATAGATTGCCCATGCAGTAGAAGCTAGGTTTTGAGTGCTATGACTAGAACCATTGACGAAGCCAAGTTAGGGTAATGAAGACTCCAACATATGAAAACCAAGCACAACGCAAGATAAGCAGTCGAGGGTAGAAACTGAATAACGAAAAAACACACAAATGTAGCACACTACAGTATGATACAGTAAAATACAAGCACTCATGCAAAGATAGTCTAAGCATAGTACTTCTTTAAGTAAATCCCATTTATGGGTTCACTCAAAGGAATTCCATCATAAACTACTAACTTGTAGGCTCCTTTCTCCAACACTCGTTTGATGATATAAGGGTCTCGCCACATAGCTTCAAATTTTTCAGCACCTAGAAAATCTCAATCTTGTTCATAGAGGAGAACTAGATCGCCCTCAGAGAAAACACGTGGTTTGACATGTTTGATGTATTGGGCATTGACGCATTTCTTCTGGGTTTCAATAACTAGGGTGGAATCTTGATGGGCTTCATCCAATTGCATAAGATAAAACAAACGTTCTTCTTCAACAGAGGTGTTTGGAAGAAGTTGAACGCCTAGCTTTAATGATGGGATGTCACATTCAATTGGTAAGACATCTTCTAAACCATACACTAATTGGAAAGGTGTAAACCCCATGGTAGACTTCACGAATGTCCGATAAGCCCATAATGTTGAAAACAACATCGTGTGCCAACTTGTTTTGTGAATTCTGTTGACAGGCGAAATTGACCGTCCGTCAACTGGGAGAGTGGAACCGGTCCGGGGTTGTCTAAATAACCCAAGCCGTTTGGAATGGACCACCCTGACGAGTTTAATGGCTCCGTTGGCTGCTCTAAAGTCTTCTATGAAAACCAAAGAGAGAAATGATCTGAGCTAAGAAATCTAACTAAAGGTGAATAAAACAAACTAAACTATAACTAAATACAAGAAACTAACTAAAATAGAGGAAACTAGAAACTAATAAAACAAAGAAAAGGAACTAATATACTAAATACTAATTATTCTATACAATCCACTAGTTACTATTATAATAACTCAAATCAACTACCTAATTATCAGCTACAATATTACTTATTCACAAATGTACATTATAAACAACCTACAAATTTGATTAAAACCTGCAAAACTCATGTATATTCTGCCCTAAGACAACCAAGAATCTCTTTTTTGATTTTTTTATATTTTATAAAGAAGAAACAAACATTACTGAAATTAAACAATCTAATGTCTTTACTGAAATTAAACAATCTAATGTAAATCTAATTAAACCTATATCTATATTAAACTACTTAATAAACACAATAAACAACAAACTAATTGACCTGGAAATGCTCCAAGTCTGCCCTGTGTAAGATGACTTCTTAAGCTGGTTGGAGGAAGAAATTCACACCATTTAGTCCTTAAGCTTTTCGTAAATGATCAGTTGTGCTGCTTCTTGAAGTGTTTTACAGGACAAACAAGACATAAAAGAAAATCATAACAATCTTCTGATAATAAATCTCTGCAATAAGGGAAACCTATTATGCATAAAACTTATATGTAACAATTCAATCTATGAAGAAGACAAAGCTATCATTCACTATTTGAATTAATAATTGTTATGTCTTTTATCGATTTGGAAGAAACAAGATATAGAATAACAGTAATAAAAATATATCATTTGCATTTGATTTAGATAGCAAAAGTAATCATAAACCATAGACAAATTGATATACAAAACTTGAAACAAAGTGTTGATATATTGAAAAGCAAAAGCTATGACAAAACATCAATTCTGCTCCAGTCTGTATTAGAATTCTATATCCTTGTTCTCCCACAACTGAGGATGATGATTATTACAAAAATCATAAGTATATATAGGTTTCTTCAC
>SNQJ01S0037448.1:108998-148002 GCA_010110895.2 Picea sitchensis
ATAATATTACCAATGCATTTGTTGCATATTCAAATGTTTATATTTCAAAGTTTTTAGAACATTGCAACAAAAGATCTCATATAATCAATAATTCAAGAGCTCATAGCAATAAGGATCAAAGCATATAAGACCAAAATCAATCATGCCCTTTATAGGATCAAATGTAGTCAATAAATTTTCATGCTCAACGGCTTATTAATCCAATAAATCCAAATTTTCAATTAGAGTAAGAGTAGGCCAAGGGACATAGTTTGAAAGAGTCTTTTGCAGTCATGTGATAAACCAATGGTAAAGTGCCTTTCAGAAAATTAATAAAAGACGACGACAGTCCAAACAACGAAAGAGGGGTTTTCACACTTTCAGTTGTGAAAACTGAATCGAAACCAAATTGCAATTGTTGCAGAAATGAAACAAATGTCTAGTTGCACAATGCGACAATGATTTGTCGTTTAGAAGACAAGAGGTGTAGGCAGCTTTTTTAGAGCAATAAAAAAAATTAATTGGCTGCCAACAAATTCCTATAATCCGTCAAAGCATGGTGATAAGAACCTTGTTGATTTCTTCAACTTGACCATTGGCCTGTGGGTAGTAGGGGGTTGAGTTTTCATGTCGAAGACCCAACTTTTTTGTGATCTTAGACATCATGAAGTTCCAAAAGTGGCTACCATGATTAGTGACGATAGACTGTGGGATTCCAAATCGTGTAATGATGTGATTGAATATGAATAGAGCTGTAGGTTTTCCTATATTTTCGAATGTAGGCATCGCCTAGGCCTTTTTCATGAAATAATCCACGACTACGATAATGTATCCATGCCCCCCGGTTGAGTGAAGGTTACAGGTCATGAAATCGATACCCCATTTAGCAAAAGGTCCAACAAAAACTACAGGGTGTAAAGGAGTGGGATGAGATCTGATCTTATGGTTGTATGTTTGGCAAGCATGGAATTTCTGGATGATAGTTATACAATGTTTAAATAAAGAAGGCCAGAAGTACATAGATCGTAAGATATTTTGGGCAATGGAATACCCAGACATATGACCGCCACATGCTCCAGAGTGGTAGTCATTCAAAGCTTTCTCGGCCTTATCAAAGGTGAGACAACGACGTAAGATAGTGTCAACATCTTGGTGATAAAGAGTGTCACTGAGAATAATGTATTGACGGGCTTGATAGTTGATGCAACGATGGTCTGTACTAGAGAGGTCTGGCCAGAAAGTTTGAGTCTGGAGATAAATGGCAATGTCTCCATACCAAGCATCATCAAAATTGATCAAAAAAAGGGATTCGTCGGGTAAGGAATCCTCTACCATTTTTTCTATCTCAACAGAGGGAAGGTCACATATTAGTTTGGCAAACACCAAGGATTTCTTGGACTTATCGCGTTCGAATTCTAAGTCAAAATCCTAGAGAATCACTATCCATTTGGATTATTTTCCACCTAGCAATTGATGTGCAGGAATGTGCTACATAGGGTTGCAATCCGAAATTACAATGGTCTTGTGTAATAAAATATAGTGATGGAAACGTTGGAAATCTTGAACAACTGCCAAGGACAACTTTTCAACATGTAAGTACTTGTCTTTGGTAGTTGTGAGACTTCAAATAAAATAATAAATGACATGTTCATTGTCTAAATTCTCTTCTTGGACTAGAACCATGGCGATGGTCAAGTCTAAAGCAGCGAGATAAAGGAAATAAGCTCGACTATAATCATGCGGGAAAAGTAGTGGGGTACGGGCTAAAGTCAATTTCAAAGCGTTGAAGGCTTTGCTGGTAGTGGTTTCCCATACAAACGTAGAGACTTTCTTTAGTCGTTGAGTAAATCTAAGTGTTAACTAAGCATAGTTTGGGATAAAACGACGTAGAGAGTTTTCCTTTCCTTGCAAACTTTGTAGTTGGTGAAGTGAAAAAGGAGGAGGGAGGTTGAAAATCGCCTCAACCTTCAAAGGATCTACCATGATCCCTTGACATGACACAATAAATCCCAAGAGTCAACCAAAATCCACACAAAAGACATATTTTTGTGGGTTTAGGCATATACGATAGAACCGACAACAAAGGAAAATGGCTCGGAGGTGGGCCGAATGATCAATACAATGCATGGAATGCACTGGTAAGTCATCTAAATATGGTTCTACAATGTGCTTAATATCATGGAAAGAATAAGACATAGCACATTGAAATGTTGCATCAACATTCTTCAAACCGAAGGATGGTTTCCGGTAGGCAAAAGTTCTCCAAGAACAAATGAAAGTGGTTTTGTGTTGTTCTGTGGGTAATATATTGATTTGATTATATCTGGAGAAACCATCCATGAGGGAGAATATTTCACTTCCGACACAATTGTCGATGATTTGGTCAACGAAGGGGTTAGGAAAGTTGTCCTTAGGACACAATTTGTTGATATCCCTATAATCAACATAGACATGGATCGTACCTTGTTTTTTGTTAACCGGAACTAGATTAGATACCCAATCAGTCAAAGCCACGGGATAAATAAAGACAGATTTAAGAAGTTTTCTGACTTCAAGCTTGATAGAAGCTTCTTTATGGGGGTGGACCGGGCGAAGTCTCTGTTGTACGGGTTTAGCATTTGGGTAGGTCTTAATTTCATGTACAACAATATCAAGGTCAATACTTGGCATCTCTTCATAGCTCTACACGAAGATGTCACAAATTCTTGAAAAAGTGAATTATACGTAACAACCTCATCGGTGGAACATGAATCTCCGATGTAGACATTTTCAACAACTCCAGGTTTAATAGATATGTCGAGGGTAAGGGTGCGTGAAATGTTACTTAAGTTCCCTTCATATAACACATCGTGTGTGGATTCAGGAACCGAAGAAATAACGACAATGGTCGATGGAGTCGAGATCCGTTGATAGCTCTTGATGGTGTGTTTTTCAAGAAAGAGAATGGAATGATGATGTCCATCATCCCAAGGGGTATCTTCCATCGACATAACTGACATAATCATCTCGTCCATGGGAAAAATAATGTGGAACGGATCAGGAGACAAATCACCGAGCGACGGAGTAGAAGGGTTGGTCGAGTGAATGGCTTGGTAAGCAAATTCAACTGGATTTAAAGCCATCTGGTCATCATAGCGAAGATAATCATCGGTCGGTACTATCCACGGGTCAAAAGACATGGGAGTTTCATGGACTAAGTTGGAGATCATGTTAATCAAGGAAACCAAAGGAGGTGGAACGTCGGGTGGTGGGACTGGAAACGTACCCATCAGAGTGGAATCTTTTAGTAGACCCACACTGACATTCTCGTACCTAGGGGGTGCCTTTGCAATGAAAGGTACATTGTTGGTATGTGTATTAGAGTTAAAGAAGGCTAGTTGGTCTACTATAACTATGTTTCCCTTATGTGGAAAGTGCATGATATGGAAAAGAGTAGACATGACTGCATGCATGGAATCGATCTAGCTACGTCCAAGTAAGAGGTTGTAATCGAGAGGTGCGTCAAATACCTCAACTTCAATGTTGACTATTTTTCCTTCTAACGTAACAAGCAATGAAGGGAGAACACCGTAGGGTTTAAAGCTAGATCCATTAAATTCTTTGAGCATGTTGTGTGATTTAGTTAAGGGAGGAGAGCCAATGGCTTTCCAATAGGTGATAGACATGACACATGTCGAGGCACCCTCGTCAATAACCATTCTACAAATTTTCTTATCAGCAAAAACAACTTGTATTTGAAATGCAAGCTGAGGGGGTAACCTTGGAATATGATCTTCCAAGTCAAATATTATTAAATTCATATCCATAGGGTCGATTCCACTGATAGATTTCAACAGTTCCTTCCATTGTGTAGGACAACTCTGAAGGACTTTGAGGGCTGACATCGTAGATGGTGCTTTTGCCATATCTTCTACGATACTGTAGTTATGGGCAGCATGCACATGGGGATTGAAGGAAGATTTCTGAACCATGCCCTTAAGAGGAGGGCAAAGGAATGTATCAGGGCTCGGTCATTCAAGATGAAGAGGACTATTGGAAGGTGGAGTCGAGGGATATTGTTGAACCAACAGAGGTGGCATATCGACAACTTTCTCTTTGGAGGAGGAGTAATTTTTGGCATGAGTGGTAAGTGTGATGTCATTCTTATTTGAATCACCATTACACATAAGTACGTAGGAGGTAGTGGAGGAAGAATGTTGATCATGGATGACCAATTGAGCCTGTTGTTCAGAAGGGAAGGGTTAAGACAAGACGACAGGTGTAGGAGGTTTGGGGGTCCCTTGGAGGAACTTCATGACCTTAGCACGTCTCAGATAGTCCTTTGTGTAGTGATCATCGCCAAAGATAAGGAAAGGATAGTGAGGTTTGCATTTATCCTTATCATCAACAACTTATGTCTTGGTCTTGTTGGATTGTGGGTTGTTATTTTTATCCTCCTTATTCCTACCCTTCCCTTTTTTGGATTTATTCTTACCGGTAGGAGTCGATTGAACGACGTTCAGTTGTGAATTTTTACCGGTGGGAGGGGTGGGCGTCAGAGCAGTTTGAACATTAGAAGCACGATATGTGGGCATGGTGTGAGAGGCCTGTGTAGATTGCAGTGGGGCATGGAAAGTACCTATCACACCATCAACAACATGAGAAGTTGTTGGGGTTGTTGAGGTGGTTGTGGTAGAAGGACAAGGTGCGTCAGGGAGCAGATCGTAAAGAGTACCCATTTGTGAATAAACGAGATCAAGATACTAGGCATGACTAATCACCTGTTATTTTGTGACAACTCCTCCCATAGCAATGTATTTATATATTTCATTCACGAAGGATTTCGTGAACCATTCTACCAATAACTGATCGGGAAGATCGATTTTGATTAGACGTCATCTTCGTCTCTACTCATGAATGTGATCGGAGATATGAGTGGTTTCACTTTACTTGAAAGAACTCAAAATCTTGGTTCCCATTTCATAACAGATTAGCAACTGGAGTGAGTTAGGAAATCCATAGCTAGCGTATTGAAATTGGTGAAGAAGCCTCGTGGTAATTATATATACCACTTCATGGATGAACTCGTGAGGGTTAGTTGAAAAATAAGTAATCGAATGGAGTCATCCATCAGATAGTTGGATGAAAACCAAAGGTGGAAAGTCATTACATGATTGTTCGGGTCCTCTCCTAGTTTACCATCGAGCTTAGGAATGTCAGATGGTAGTTTGGTTGGTATGACAGGCCAATGAGGAGAGTGACGAATAGGGTCATTCAAAATTCTAGACAGATCGGGGAGGTCCAAAGTGGCCAAAAAGGGTAATTGTCTATTCACATGAGGGTATTGGTGACTTTGGGGAGGAAGTCCCATCAGTATACCAGTAGGACCGTAAGTAGTTTACATATAATGCAAAGATCCAAGTAGATTCGGTTGTTGGTGTGGAGGCATGTAGCCCGTGGGGTTGGGTTAGTTAGCGATGCTCCCTTGGAAAGGAGTACTGGACTGAACATTCAGGCCCCAAGTGGGATTCAAAGAACCCGAATATGGTTGACCGTAGTTCCGGGGTACTGAAACACTGATTTGATATGGTTTCCCCCCAGAGGGTTGTGGGTTTGATTGAAGGTTCCAAAGGTGAGCTAACAAGTTTGACGAGTTCGGTCCAGATTGTGAATTATAAGTTCCAACCTGAAAATGTCCTCCATATGGAGGAGGCACCCTAATTTGAGTGTGACCCCCAGATTTTGGTTGCCCCCCAACATAAGATTTCTCCCCAACGAGAATCTGGTAACCGGAAGTGAGAATATGATGAGTGCTACCAATTGGATTGGAGCCACTAGGGCCAGATCCGCCATGAAGAGGTGGATAAGACCCTTCAGAGAGGACCTAGGAAGGTGTGGGAACATAACCAATAGAGGTATTATTCCCAAGTGGTACTCCGGATGGAATTTGGGCATGGATGGCAGCAAAAGGGTTCAAAGCGTGATACCCAAGAGGAAGATAAGGGGTAAGTCTAGAGGAACATGGTGTACCAATGGGAGAATGGTTAACCACTGTATTCCTGGTGGGAATAGTCTTAGCACAAGGAAGAATTATAGAGTAGGCCATTTGAAAAGGGATGTTTGAACTGGGAATAACTGACTGTGCTTTTGAGCCAACAAAGAGATAGATAGTTGTACTGGAAAAATGACCTAAGGATATTGTGAGGATGACAGACGTCTCGGGTAGCTCAGGGATGGCGGGTATATCTTCTCCTACCCTTGAGACATAAAGGTATCGCACCATACGAGATGGGATTCTAACTATGTCAAAAGTCCAGAAAGGATCGTCAGCTCCAAAAGGTCTAGTTAGAGTTCCAGAAGAAACAACAACAAGTTCCTTGGCATAATTCATCTAGAGAAAACGTCTTTCATATCCAGGAGGGATGTGGAAATCTTCCATAGAATCAGAAATAATTCAGAAACTTTCCAAAGAGGATGAACCTTCCTCTTGTATTACGTTGGTATCCTATACTTCACTCTTTTGTAGGAGAGCCCTCTGATGTGTGAGGGGGTATAGGGGTAGAATCTTCCATGTTTTCCTATGGAAGTCCCTGTACCCTGCGTGAACGATGGGGAGGGTCTATGTTGGTGGAACCAAAAATTTGACAAAAACAATCTATGGCCAACTACAAAAACAAACAACACTCGCTAATAAATCTAGAGTTCAAACCAATCAAACGAACCTTCTCGTTTCAAAGTCACTAGTTGGTGATGAAATCCAACGTCACGAGACCGAGATAAGAAGGGGTTGGGCTAGGGTGGAAAAGTTACATTGATGACCTTCTTAACGGACTTACACCCTGGTGCAAGCTCCCACACATAATCGTGGGTATACCCTCCAAGGAGCCTGAGTGATTTTGTCCAACGTCAATTCTAGGTACCGTGAAGACTTGCCCCTCCATAGTCACCTTGTGTAAGATCCTAAGAATATAGGCTACTAAAGTTACCACAAACAACAGTGATGCCTGGGGAAACAGTCGACAGTCCGATCCACATGCAAGGGCAGGGTATCGAGCTCGAAGTCAAATTGAGAGGATTCCACTCATCATTGTGGGTATACCTTCAAGAGACCCCCATAATACGTGCAATATCTACACTGAGACCAACAAAGAAGGGTGAGTAACTCTGCCAATCTCAATGCGACCTTAGGTCTGACCCTTGTGTGAGAAGGGCTTCCCAGGACAAAATGTTGCAAATGGATTTGAACACTCCCTACCACAATATACTATTGTGTGTTTTGTGCTTTGGAGAGTGTGTCTCACTGCCTATTCCAAATCTCTAGCCTAGTTAATGTTGGTGTAAAAGAGCCCTAGAAAAAGTTACTAGTTAAATTTTAGAGTTTCGCATTATTATTAAAGGTTGTTGTTACTCAAGAGGGAGATGAGAATGAAACCAATGTTGTGTAAGACTTTGACCCAATAACGTGCAAATAGGAATGAATGATGCAAACTTTCGTTTGATGAATTCTATCTACAGTAGGGAGAAAGTATTTTTCTGGAACAACGCAACTACGATGTACAATTCTTTTTTTTATTTGAATGTAATACCAAGCAATCATGGACAATATAATTTCACTATTCGTTCTCTTACAATTTTTTGAACGCCAATATTTTTTGTATAAGTGATTACTTAAAAGACTAAAAAGACTTTAATTTTTTCCTTTGAAAAAAACAAAACAGGGATGGAACTAAGAAAGGATAAGTAATCAATGAAAATAAAACACTCAACAAGCACCCAAATCGATCTTTCAATGGAGATAAAAATAAAAATTGACAAGAAAATGTCTCTTCAAATATGAATAAGAAATGTTTTTCTGATCATTAAGAAATCCAAAATATGTAACCAACCTACAAATCCAAATCCAAACCAAGACCTTTAATCGATCAGGCACTCATACGCAAGTCCAGAGATTATATCCCTGTCGAAAAAAATAAAAAACAAAGATTGAAAAAGGATCAAAAAGAGGTGTTCGATCTTCGAAACCAATCAAGATCAAGCTGAAAAAATCAGGAGAAGTCAAGAACTAGCTTTAAAAATCCTTGTCCAACTGACTAAAGAAAAACTGGACAACAGTAGAGGCCAAAACCCAAACCTAAAAAAAAATTCAAATGTCGTCGCAGGTGGGCAATATAACACAGTGCGGAAATGAATGATTTCCGCGAGCCCAAAAAATGCAGGGTGTGGAAATCCCGCGCTGAAACAAACCACCAGAGTGCGGAAATGAATGATTTTCGTAGGCTATCTATAAGGTGCAGTGGGGACGTGTTTGAAAAATCAAGTAATTTGGGGGAAAAGGCAAGACATCTAGGTGGAATTTTAAACCCAGGGAGAGTGAATGAGTCTCCCAGAGACTCAGAGATTGATAGCAAGTGAAAAGAATAGGTCAAAAGAAAATGGCCAACAAAAAACCACAATCAATTTGTTTCTCCAGTGGAGTCGCCAATTTTTTTATTGGCTAAATCAGTAGATGCAAACATGAACGGATCCCCTTAGATCCACCTGGATCTAGAACAAAACAAGGCGGAACAAGACGCTTTCTCTAAGTTGAAATCATTGAGTTTACTATCCAAAGAGGAATAGATAACATACCTTATGAATCTCTTCCTTATATCTTTGTTGTCTCTGATTCACTCCAATGTTCTTGTAGAATCAGATCTGTGACAACACAAACCAACCAACGTGAAAGAAGCAATAGTAGAATTCAATGACAACCTAAACATGTGATTAAGGAGTCATGTAATAAAACACTAATCATTTTATGGGAAAGAGACATGCCACTATATTATATTAATGAAAAGTAGAAGATACAACCGAATTGCCTTGATGTCGCAAGTTCCCTTTTAGTTTTCCTTTTTTCCAACACACACATACACTTGCTCCAAAATTTGCATGAAGATAATCCACAAAATCTTGATGGACAAATGGAGGTCTCGAGCATCAATAAGAACAAGATTCTTCACACAGTCTTCAACCTATTCTTTCATCAATTCTCTTCTTAATCTTAGTTCTTCTTGCTTAACCTTTTCAATGAGAAGCCCATGATTATATAGGAGAAGGTGAAGTGGTTAAAAGGATGAGGATGATCCCACCAAATAAGAGAAACTAGTAGGATCACAACCATATGGATGCCACCTCACATTCTAGAATATTCCCCTTCTAGAAACTTCGTGAAACCTCTTTCCTCTTTTATCTTTGGAACGTCGCCGCACCTTGCCTATGTAGCAGCCTGCAAAATCTCGTGGGCTAGCCATAGAGAAGCCTGTGTAAATGATATATTTCCACACTTTGTAGTATGATCAGCCTGTAGACCCTTTCTGAAAATAAGCCTTGTAGAGGAGGAAAGAAGTTTCTTTTCTCAGGCAAAAATTCATGTTAGGAGCCTGAACACATGTCTGTGATATCGTCATTAGAATGACCAAAATAATGTGTAACAGATATATATTTTTCCTCTTGATAAATGGCCCATATATCACTCATTTGTAAATTTGGGAACCTTTTATGTTTATGGTGTAATGCTTTCTTCTTACTACCACTACTTACTTTTGTCCGCTTTTTGTGTTATTCTTAACCACTCCCTTGTGATAGAAAAAAAATCATTATGGATAAATGTACCATTTCCAAATTTTAAAATTTCTCCTATATCAATAACGTATGAATAATCATAACTAAATGCATTTTCTCTATCATTTGCTGAAGATACACATATTCATCTTTGTTCATCCTCATCTTTGCACTTTGTGCTCAAACACTAAAATGCACATTATAGAATGAAAAAGTGCCATGAAAAATGTAGTCTATTGGATTCAATTACATTCCAAATTTATATGAAAAATGCAGGATAAATTCAAACCATGGGTTACATGCTTAGATATATTGCAGCTAAGACCCTTGGAATTTTCTCCCCATTGCACCAAATACAAGTAATCCATATTTGGGTTCGGTCTCTCTCTTTTTTTATTCTTTAGAAATGATGTATGTTTTCTTATCAAGATTTTTTGCAACATAAAATATACTACAATAAGTAACAATTAGAATTATAAATGCAACTTTTCCTAAAATATATACATATTTTTCCATATTATATAAAAATTATAAAGTATGTTATTACAATTCATTGGGGTACAATTTTTGTTGCTTCTACCTTCATAAGTTGATTTTTTTTCCTTTTCTTATTTCATGTTCCTTTCTTTCCCTATGTCTAGAATCATCATATGAGGAATCGCCATTTAAGTCCATATGATTTGTATATCTATTACAATGACACACTACTAAGTTAAGTACATAAAATCTATGGAATACAATATATGCATAATTTGACATGAACATTGAAAATATACATGCATAATATCAACATATGTAGAGATGTGCAGACTAAGACTTCAACATTGTTAGCTAGCGAAGGAGTTATTTACAAACAAATTATTGGAATTGATGGTTATCATTGCTTGATCAAACAATCCAACTTAACTTCCTATCAAATGAACATGCTAAAGTGATAATTTTAAATGTATACAAGGGAAACTAAGGAAAAGTTCATAAAATATGTCATATTCATGGAAATGAGAGAGTTTTGGAATGATATTAAATTAAATTTTGAATGTGAGGTCAAGGAAACCTTGAATCTCATTTGATCATTCCAAATTGCACCAATTTACCATCAAACTTGAAAAATATTAACAAAAGTGTTGGTACTCAAGCCTAGAAACTAGTAAACATTTTGTTATATAATTGGTGTTTTATCATACATAGATTCCTAACTTTTCTTATATAGGAAAACTTTTCCAACCGTTAACCTTCGTTTCCTCTAAAATTACACCATGAAATCTCTCCATTCATAATTTTGGGTTGATTTTAGTGAGATTTTTTTTTATCCTAGGGAATCTATACACAGTCATAAGGAACCATCTTTCTTCTTTACAAAAATTACTGGTGCACCCCAAGGTGAGACACTGGGCCTTACTAGCCCTAAGTCCAGTAACTCTTTCAACTGCATTTGCAACTCACAAAGTTCTGGCACTGTCATCTGATACGGAGTCTTGGAAATTGGTTTTGCACTAGGTTTTATCTCAATAGTAAAATCAAGCTCCCTCTTAGGAGGTAACCCTAGTAACTCATTCAGAAAAACATCCTTATATTCAAACAAAACCAGGTACTGATCCAAGCAGGGTCCCTTCCTTTCATTCACCGCTTCCACTACATACAGTCGACACCCTTGCCTCATGCACTGCTTAACCTTCATAGTTGATATAAAGCGTAGAGACACCCATCTCTGTACACCATGGATCTCTACTGGTCTTCCTTCATCGTCGACACAAAGCACCCTTTTTGCGAAAAAAACTACCAAAGCTCAATGGGCTTCTAACCAATCCATTCCAATGATTAGGTCATACGCCTCGAGAGCAGTAACATATACCTTCAACCTGGTAGTACACACTCCCAGGTCTACTATAAAATTATCAACGCTAGGTCCTATCGCTTGTTTTTCCCTTGAGGCCATCTCGACTTCTTTAAAGTCATCATGCTCATAGGCTGCCAACCCACTCTTTTCTAATGAAAATGGTGAAATGAAACTATCTGTCACACCTGAATCAAATACAATCTTTACATTGATATGATTAAGCATACCTAACGACTCCACCACCATGGATTGATGTTCGGCCTGGCGATTATTAACCGATGTGTAAATCTGGTGGCTGCTACTTACTCTTCCCATCGGGGCCTTTCCTTCTCTATGCACAAATCCTGATTGTAACTCTGGGCTGTCACGCTGGTAATGGGGTCCTCTGCACCCCCAACAGGTAACATGGGATTGAACCTACGCACTATTATGTGACTATCTCTGAAATGAGTTCCTTCCCCTGGAACCCCTGCCCCTACTAGCTACTCCTTGAGATGGTCGTGGACCTGCCTGCGCGTTGGTGATGAACGATATGTTGCACTCACTGCCATTGAAATCCCTGTGGCTACTGTCCTTGGTGCGACTCTATTACCATATGGAGGTGGCCTTGAGTCCCCTCCCATGGGAAATGTCCTATGAGCCTTCCTGATGAATCTAGGACGATGTAGAAAGGTCGGTCTCGTACCTCCGGTTAAGTTCATGTGTTCCTATACATAACACTCATTTTCCATAGCTTCTACTACTAAAGACGGTTTCCAGATCTGCACCATAGCCCTTATCTTAGGGTTTAACCCATAGACAAAGTGTTCTGCCTGTCGTTGGTCATTATCCATATATGAAACATATTTGACCAATTCCATAAACCTAATCTTATATTCTTCTACGGTTCTGTTTCCCTATACTAGAGAATGAAGCGCTCCTACCTGTTGTTCCTCATAGTAAGCTGACATATATTTCCTTTGGAACCTCTCCTCGAAAAGTTCCCAAGATACGGTGTCTGGGGTAAGATGGAGTTTCCTTTCTAGGTTTCCCCACCAGTTCAAGGCACTGTCTCTCAACTGAAAAATTTCTATCTTCACCTTTGAAGTGGACGCATAGTCTCTTAAGGCAAAACACCTTGTCATGCCTTCCAACCATGCTTTTGTGCGTTCATTGGCATGACCCCCGACAAACTCCGAAAGTTTGATCTTCTACATTTCTCTAGTGATGTGTTTGGGTGGAGGTCCTCCCCCTGAATCCCTCGATGCTTCTAGATTACAGGTTCCAAATGGTGGAGGCTCCACTTTGATCCCTTGACGCCCCTTTAAAGTCTCATTTATGTTATCCAAAGAGCACAGTATGAGAGCTAGTTCAGGCGATGGTGGTGGCGGCACTGGCGGTCCTTACGACGATGCCCCTCTGCCTCGATTTCCTTGAGTCTTAACCATCCTGTATGATTTAACCTACATCAACCAAAGTTGTCAAGGTAAGTTCAAGGAAGTTTCACATTTGCGCAACTTAAACTAGAAAACAACATAAGTTTTTCTTTTTACTTGTCTATAAACAAACGTTGCTCTCTTTAGGGGAAGTGGCTAGGTTAGGGTTAAATAGTTCTTCCTTAGGGAAGTACAGGTTAGGGTTAAGCATCTAAGCTTGTTGTTCTCGCCTAAGAAAACTATTGACACCCTCCCACCGGTAGTTATGCTAGTAATCACACCACACTTGCCATGGTGCATCAGATCCCTAATATGGTGCTTTATATTATACCCTATTCTACCTCGACTATTTCCCATAACCCCGACCAAACTCTTCAAGTACTCTAAGGACTTTGAAACCAGTTTAACCTATAAATTATAAAGTTACACTATTACATTCATTAATCAAGGGGATATATATATTTGATTAATAATAATAGGTTTCAAACCCATTATTAACATTAAAATTTTATAATGTTAATACATTGTGCACAAAATGCTCCCTTTCGGGCTTGGTGCTTAGCTCGATGGTTGTGGGAATGGAACTCAATGCTTGGTTAACTTGGATAATTGGAGATTATGCCTCAAGATAGTAATTTATGACTATTGATAATTAATTTATTTATATATATAAATTTATTTTGTAAAGACTCATGTGTGGCATGTTGGTGTTTGGTTGTTTTCCAAGGCTTGGACTATGGTGAGTGGTCATGGGTTCAAAACCCATGGACCCCAATTTTTTTTTTTTTATAACTTTATTATTATTATATATATTTTTTATAATTAACATTTTTTTTTTAACATAATTTTATACTATCTATAAAAAAAAACTGTAATTTTAAAGAAATTAAAAATAAAAAAAATTATTAAATAAGAGAATTTTTTTTTTTAAATTAAAAAAATAAAAAATAAAATCTTTTTTATATTTGAAGTTGGGCATCGTGGGTGCATGAGTTCCACGTTCCCTCCTTCCTAGGGATCTCATCCTCAACCCTAAATTAATCTCGCCTTTATCTCCTCGAACCCTAGCCTCACTCGACCCTTTTCATTCTCGTTTTTTGCTTCAAACACTCTACAAAGGTGAAGGATGAGGCTTGCGGCCATGGCCATATCCCTACTCGGTCGAACCCGTGTCCATGGTTTCAAGGTCTGGAGGGAACATCATGTACAGTGGCGCGTTCCCTTTGCTCCTCGGTGGCTTGGTTTGTTTGTTTTATGCTTGGTGTGTTGGCTATGTGTGTGTTTGGTGCCGGTGTTGATTTTTTTTTTATATTTTCTCTTGTAATAGTTTCATAGCTCAAGCACTGGTATGGATAGAGATTTGTATGCTACCGAGTAGCTCTAGTTCAATAATAGGTGTCCTCTTCTTATGACATTACTCCAAATTACTAGGTGTATTGGATGGCATGAAGTCTACTTCAAGAGAAATATTGGGTCTCTTCGAAGACAAGAATGAGTGTAGTTATAGTATGCCATATTATTTTGGCATGTTGTAGGATTCTGGAGTGTTCATATCTTATTGATGAATGGTCAACTAAAGTCATTGAATTTAGAATAGTGTTGAAATAAAAGTAGTTTGAAGGCTTCTAGTCTGTGCAGGTCCTGTTTTGAACTGCTATTAAGGAAGTTTATGTCCTCTGAAGCATTTAGGATATCTATGAGATAAAATATCCTAGATGGTTATCGACTACTTTCTCTCTCTTTGGGTTAGTGTCTGTCTGTACTGGTAGCACTGTCCGAGCACTCCAGACTGTATTATATTATTCTTGGTAATGGCATTTTTGAGAGAATTTGAGTAATTTTGGATGAATCTTCCAGTCGTATCTCGCCAGTACATCTTCTTCCTTTGTCCCCCATCCGAGAGAATGGCTATACATAATTATCTTCCTCTTGAAACTTTGATCATTGAAAAAAGTGGATTCCCCTCATATCGTATCTATACATGTCCCTCATCAATCGGGAACACTTCCCACCACCTAAATTAGGACCTGAAAGAATCTGGTGTACCAATTCTATTATAAAGATGCAGAGATGCAAATTAGTGCTAAAGTACCCGCACCCACTTATAATTCCTATTGTTCTTCATTCACACTGATGTATTGTTCGTTCATGGGTCCATGTTCACTAGTCAATACGAGTGGTTTGATTGTCAAAAATAGTAATATATTGGTTGTTCTATGAGCTGAGCTTGCGTTGATGTGTAGTGAAAATGCAATGCTTCCCCTCATCTCTTCCATTGGTTCCTTTGTGTGCAATCAGTCTTGAGTGCTGGCTTATATGCACCTTGTTGTTGTTTCATGTTGGCTTTGTATACTAACTGGTGTTATGTGTTGGTGCAGGTGCTTTCCCTCGGTGTTTCCCTCGGTGTTGGTCTCGAATTGGGAGATTGGCTCGTAGGCCCAATAATTTTTCTTATTATATTTTTTTTTTTGCACATAATTCTCCATCTTGGGATCCTCCCTTTGCACTACTGGATTTTCTGGAATCTTTGTGATGACTGTGGTTCTGTTTAGTGGTTGTTTTCAAAATTGACCCTGGAGATTGCGCCCTTAGCTTAAGATTTTGCTTTAGATATGGGTAATCTCTTTTTATTTTATTTTTTTCTATTTATTATACCTGAAGCGTAGTGCACATCTTTTGGGCCCATGTGGGCTCTCCTGGGTGCAGTTCTAGGCTTCGTATATTGGGAGGGGCTGGGCCTACGGGCTAGATTTTTTTTGTTTATTTATATATTTCTTTTGGGTGGTGAGGATAGTATGAAAGGAGGAATCAAGTTCCCTCCATTATTCAGATAAATGATGTTGATAATGTTGCTGTTGAGCCCTAGCCTTTTGTTTATATATATATATATATATATTTGAGAGATTTATTGCATATAACATGAATATCTAAACCTTGTTCCCGCGGTACCTAAATCCATCATGGTGATTCCCCTTCTTCTTCCTTTGCATTTGTTATATTTATTCATCCCCTGGTTGTTTGTTGAGTTTATAGTGCTCAAGGAAGGTTCGACCTTCCATTTGGATTATTTCCTCTTTGGCACAAAATCTGTCTGTGCCTCTACCCTTAAACTCTATTGGTGCTTAAGCTTGGGTAACTTGTGTGCTGGTATGTGCTTGACATGTGGACTTAAAATGTGGCATAGTAGTTTGATATGTGATATGGATTAGGTTTAGACTAGGTCAACTTATGTGCACACACCAATCTCTCTCTTTTTCTTTTTTTAAACACATCCTATGGCTTGAGAAAGCACCTGAATGTGGATCTATTCTGTCAAGCCACCTGTAGTGAAATTGGGTTAAAATTTTATTGTATTCATTTTTCAGTGCTAGTTATTGACATGGGTGTTCAGAATTAGGTCTAGATTTGAGATTTTAAGTCAGCAGAACTGAACTAGAGGAAGATTTAGAATGTCTCATTTATTTCTATTATATTTAGACTGATGTTTTCATTCAAATCTAAGAATGTTTTGTTTCAGAATGTTGTACTTTTTTTTTGCTTGCAATTCAGTTTGCACTTTAGCAATGCTTGCCTTCATCTTAATTCTGTTGGTGTCTATAGTTAGAAGCATTGCATGATATAACATTTCAAACTGAACATGAAAAGAGAAACAATTGGTATAGTCTACCCTATGGAAAAGACTCATAGACGGTGTTTTCTTATAACCTTTGTTCATTAACAATATTCTGAACATTTGTTGGTTTCTAGGTTTGAAATATGCAATTGTTGTTTATGTAAATTTTCAAAATCACAGTTGATTAATAACTTCCGCTGTTGCAGAAGAACTGAATTTCTTTGATGCAAAACACCCCTTAAAGGTTCCAATCATTAAGAGTCAACTGAGGCATCTAACAACTTATAACAAAATGGTTTGGGAGTCAAAGATGGCTGTGAGTAGCTAAAATAAGTTGTTTAAATTTTTGGGTGGGTAGGTAGGCCCTTAAGGCTCTAGTGCTTCAAATTGAAGCTCTGATGCCATGTGTAAGGTCTCTGTCCATACAGAGCCTTATAAAACACAAGTTAAAAAAAATGTTATTCTGTTCAAATTAATCTTCAACATTTAACCATAATTTATTCAACATAAATTAAATTTATTAACATTATGAAAATAAATCACATAACCATCACGTAACACAGCATAATCACTAAAATACATACCTTTGTCTGATGCTAATTCCCTAATCTCTGGTTGTCCTCTCTGCTTCTCTGCCCAAACTCTACCCAAAACTGAATCTTTCCTCCCTGCCAGCTAGGAACAGAGCCTATCCAGCTCCCTAGCTCCAGGATTCCGTGAGGATTCCTGGCCCTCGAGCCCAAAACTCCCAGCAACCTGGTGCACCCCTGTAACAGTCCACCCAAACTCCATACCAAACCAGAAAAATACCAAATAGAAAATACAGTCCTTCTCTCAAAATAATGCTTCCTCTCCCCAAAATTTCATAAGTCCTCTCCCGAAGGCCTTTGACCCCTGATATCCTCCTCCCATTCACCGCCTCCTACCTTCCTTTAATGCCACCCACCTTATCCCTCCATTCAATACCCTATCCCTCCATTCAATGCCCTTTCCCTTCATACATAAAGTTTTCTAATAATAAATTAAAAGTTATTAAGCCTTTAATTTGTTATCCAAACATTAAATGTGTTAATTAATCAATTAATTAATTAATCAACATATATTAAAAAATAATTAATTAATTAATATTATTAATAAATAATCATCATTTAACTAATACACATTAGGGCAGGTAATAATTTAGTTAACTATACTTGATAAACCTTAAGAAACTATTTAACTAGGGTTGTTACAGTGGCTGACTTACATATGTTATAATGTTGGTGGATCATGGAAGTGATGGCTTGCATTTTTATGGTGATTATGCTATGTTTTGGTTAAATGTTTGATGATGATTCTATATATGATCGTTTAGATTGTGTAGTGGTCAAGCAATTTATTTGAGTTATATCGGGAATGTAAACATGGGTGGGGCATTTGGCAAAGTGAATGCAAATGGTTGAATTGATATGTGGACTTGGATTATGCTATGGTTTGAATGTGTTGATACTATCGATGCATTGGTTGATTAATGGTGTTAATGGAAGACTAGTTGGAATGTACTGTGGAGTAAATGAGATAGGGGTGGCGGCGACATGCATTTAATGCATGCCACCTTTACCCTTCTTGTTGGCCTCTACCCTCATCGGACTATCGTTTGATATGGATGTTCTGTTCACACTCTGTATTTACAGCAGGGTGAAACCGCTCGGATGCTTCTCGTCTTAAGGTTTTCAATTGATAGGTATGTCTCTTTTAGCCATTCTTGAACTCACTCTAGTTATGAAATATTTTTGGCTCAGATGTTTGGATTTGTGTTTCCTTGAGTGTTGCAACTATGTGATTTCATCTTTGAATGGAAAATCGATAGTTCTATGTATAACCATTGTAATGTCATCAGAGTTGGGGGCCTTCTTGGGTGATAGTTTTGTTACCACTGTGTTTGGTTAAGGGTTATTTTTAGAAGGTTGGATGGGTGATTGTTTTTGCAGTTCCTGGGTTTAACTAGAATGTTGTCCAACTCTGTCAAGGAGATGCCTCCCGTCCACAAGAATCCTAGTCCTCCTTTGTCGCGTTCATTTACCTCGAATTTTCCAACATATTCGATGCTCTATCCTTCCTGTGATGGTTACTGTGCAAACACATAAACCCTCCATACCAGAGCTACATAAGGATTATGTCCGGCATGTTAAGTTTATTGTGTCCTTTTACTTCGAATACAAAATCACACATTATTGGTATAGTAGTCATGTTAGTATGGTGTTGACCACTACCTCTGTGGTAATGGCATGAGCCCCACGTTGCCATTTTCACTTCTAAGGGTCACAATTGCCAACCTGTTGTCAAAGAATAAGTTTTTTTTTTGTTATGAAAGGGCCTCTGTCATTTTTGTTTTGGTTCATGGGTATACACCATGATCATGCTTGTTGGCATATTTTCTCCCTTACCACAGTGTCGAATTGTTGGTCATTATACAATCATTAGAGTGGTGCTTATGAGGTTCGATAATGGTTGGCATTAGTCACAGGGGTTTTGTGTTGTCACACATGTCGCGTCTTGTAGGTGATGTCTTGAGAATTAGAAGACTGGATTGGATATGTTTACTTCATGTTTTTACACTTGAATGTGTGCGGCCTGGTCACTCACATGCGACTAAATAAATGGCCCAGAATGAAGTTTTTGAGTTATATCATGGTTATATATTGTTGTGTGGTTATGGGAACTATGACACTGTGGAATTCCCTTAGTCATGAACTGTGTATAATATGGATGACTTGTTTCGTATGCCCATTGATACCCCTTAATTCTAAGTGCGTTTTTCTTTTTGCAATTGATCACTTTTGATGATAGTTGTGTGGGATGTTTGGCCTAGTTTTGAATAGCACTAAGATATTTGTTTTTTACAGTGGCATGGTTGCATGGTTTCAGAAATTCGTTTATGCATAGCCTGTGTCTAAATGATGATTGTTGGTTGTATAGACAACTGTCTTTCAAGCGTGGCATGTGAGGTCTTGATTATTTTTATCTTTCTATTGCATATATATGTATGGGAAAGTATCATTACAGATATTGATTGGATCTGTAGGGACTCCATTATTATTTTTGGGAAACACTACTTTCAAATACATACGTAGATTGGGGAATGTATGGAATGGTGGATGCTAATGGTTATAGATTGAGTGTTGTTGTTGACTGTTATGACATGAAGAATGTAAGAATAAAGGGAACAAAACCTCTTACACATTGTGTGAGATACTTATGTTTTGTGATAAAACTGTGTTGGATATTAATGGACAGTGAAATTAAACAAATGCATCAGAATTATTACTTATTCATGTGATTGTCGGTTGATGCATACTTTCCTTATTGCAAATATGTTATGGATTTCTTGATTAATCTCATGAACAATAAACATTTTTTCCCCCTCATTATCTCATGTTTCACTAATTATAAAACCCTCACATATCCCATATTCATTTTTTTCATCCCCTGTTCTGATATTGATCAGAACTAAGGAAGATTCTGTGTTAGATTGGATAAAAGTGGCAGAATTCTGTGTGGATTGCAGTGGGGTTTGTTGGTTTATTTACAGTTGATTGTTGTTAGCATTGAGCAGTGACCATATCTCTTCCTTTTCATTGTATCATATTATTTCTAATTACAAACCCCTCATGTATCCATGAACATTTATTCCACCCCCTTCTCATTGAGTAACGTTAGAACAATTTGTATGGATTGGATTGCATGAGCCTGATACATTTTGAGCCAAATCTATTTGATATTTTTAAGTAGTTTCCATGCATGGTTATTTAAAAGAATATTTTCTAATTGTTAACATATGAAGGATGAGTTTTTTAGTCATGGAATCCATGGCCAAGGAAACATAGGTAGAGGTAACTGGAATTGAGGCCCAAGGAGGCCTAGGTTCTCAATGCATTTTGATGTTGATTCTGAAGAGCTGGGACAATTGTTCCATTCTTGATTATTTAATTGGATTGGATAGGGAATAGTCCAACCGAGGCTTGAAAGGCCTCCCTTCCAATCCCCTCAAGCTCCCGGTATACCAGTGCCTCCTTATGTCTCTTTATAGCCTAAAGTCCCAGAAAATGATGGGTGGTAGGAGATTGTCCACCCAACAGTCTCCCAACACAGTGGCTCGCCAAACTTATATTTTCCTTCTCCTCCACCTTTAAACCCATTGTCCAAGTTTCCCCTAAACATTCACCAGTGCAATCTTCCCACACTAGAAAGAGGTTAAACACTAAATCCCACCATGCTTTAGATCAAGGAAAAGCCATCGTTGCCCCTTCCTCACCCTCCGATGACTCTGAAAAATCCGTGTCTTCATGGTTGCATCGGAAGGATGATTGTTCCCATCTGATTAGTGATATAAATCCTAAAGGCTCTGCCCAGCTCAAGGAAATTTCAGGGAAATCATGAGGTGACAGCAACAACCAAGGAGGGTCGCTTCACAGACTTCAAAATATGGGTTTTAATTTTTATGTCAGTTATTGTTTTATGACAGTGGTCTCCATGGAATTTGGACAACATGTTTTATTTTGGAAAACATGTTTTGTTTTGGATAGCAGGTCTTATTTTGGATAAATGAGTATGAGTATGAATTATTTTCAAGTTTTATGAGCTAAATGTGTAAAAGGAAAATATGCTTTGAAGGGAGACACAAGGGGTGTGTTTTCTTAACAAATGGATTATGTTATGATGTGATGATTGTTATTAACTAAAGGAGTCACAAGGGTGTCCCACCTATTAGTTATTACTTAATTATGACCCTATTATGATTATTACTTTCCCCCCCTTCCTTAACTAAAGTTAGTTAAGGATTTATGTTAGTTTAACTAATAAGTTAGTTCAACTACTCTAACCAATTCTAAATTGTTAAAAATTGAACTAAGGGGAGGAACAAGAGGATGATAGAAGAAAAAATCATGCTAAGGTTTTCTCTTTGATTTATGTTGAGATGGTTTAGTTTTCATTCATCCATATATTCATCATAGCCTAATTCTCTTTTGTGATAGCAGGGTCTTATTGTAGACAACGACATTCTGGGGTGAATCAAATCATTCAGACACTTGTTCTTCATAGGTGTTGATCTATCTTTGATAGTATATGTAGACTCTGTTTGTGAATTAACTTTCATAACTGATAAAGGCTATTGTGCAGAGTCGAGTGGGCAGCAATCCATGGCAATCTGATCCAACTTTTAGAGTTCAGTTTTTCTTTTCTGTTAGAGGCCCTTTCGTATGTTAAATAAGGGATTTTTAAGTTTGACTTTGGTCCAATATTTATGTGTTACGTTTTGTAAAGACAATGAATCTTTAGTGAATTGGAATGAAATAAGGGATTGCTTTATGTCTCATCTACATTGATTATGATCTTGGTGTCTGCACTTCTATTCTCACATTTATTTCAACAACTGATATTTTCAAAAAAATACATAAAAAGTGAATTTCCAACAAGTTTTTTGTTGATAAAAGACTAGTCTAAGAACTTGTAATTAATACTTGTGAGTTAGGATATATATTTTTGTTGGCTATAAACATAGGGTGATATTCTCATCTAGTTTACTTTATCCAAGTAAAGTCTAAAAATACTTGAGTAAGATCAATTCATATCTTGTCCTCAACATTTATTTGGCGACCATACTCGAGAGATCTTCGATATCTCTCTGGTTAAATTTTATACTTGATTTTCATCGATACATCTTCCTTTTTTGTTTTGACTCTTTGAATGTTTTTCTATTCACGACTGTTCATGTTTCAAGGCAACCCAAACTTGAGCCCGGTATCCAAGACTAGATCAACATTGCTTTGAACCTTTTTCATACTATTTTAGACAGTGCTAGAACCCGTGCTAAGCTTAACCATTCTTGGGAAACGATTGAAAGAGATATTAGTGTTCAAGAACAATTGGAAGCTAGACGTAGGCAGCCCATAAATAAACAATAACTTTTTGTTTCTTCATTTTTGGCCTTTCTTTCATGTCATTAGATCCTCATACTTCTAGAATAAGAAGAGGCTTGTCACCTGAAATCAATCCTATTGCTGAAATAGGAAGAAGAAACGTTGTGTTATCTTCCCAAAAAAGTGTTGTAAGGATAATTTTATCTGATTCGTCCAACTCGTATTTCTTTCCCTCATCTATCATCGACAAGATAACATCTAGTGGTGGATTTGGTGGCACTGGAAGTGCTCCATCCTCCCAATATTCATCATCATCAATGATTGGTATCTTGTACATCCACCATATCCCTGTCCAATCTAGTACAAACCCCACCAAAGTCATTAAAAAGTATGGCCTTTTTCAGTTTGAATAAGATGCCATGACCACACCATGGCATGTGTCCTCTCCTCTTAACCTAGCACCTACTACTCTCCCACTTCTGATGTTTAAAGAGAATTTGCCTAAGTTTTCAGGAAATAACATTGTTAGTACTAACAAACACCTAGTGGCATTTTTGAATGCTTGTCATAATATAGTGGCTAACGACAATGACACTTGCATGCGCTTGTTTGTTAATTCCTTGGAAGGAAAGGTTGCGGCTGACTTTTTTGACCTTCCTCTTAAGATCTTGTCTACTTGGAAGGAGTTAATTTATTGGTTCCGATCCACTTATGGGAAATCCAAAAGCCCTACTGAGAAGTTAAGGGAGTGTTATAGCAATATTTGCCTCACCATTTCTATCTTGCATAGAGGGCCTTTTTCCATTTCCCTATGCAGACTTATCAACCCCTTTTTGATAAATCTAGAGCCAAAAATATATATTTTTCCACATATACGCTCCCTAACTTCTTTGCAAGATGTGTATATGCTTGTTGCTCCACTACAACTCGTGTATATAGGAATTTGTGCCAGAAAATACAAAATGAAGTCGGGTTTCCATGTCACGACAAAATATCTATGATATTTGGCCTTTCATATACTATAAACATTCTGACTCGGCCCTTTAGTCGCATTCTGGAGGCTATAAGAGAACAATTTTGAGTTATGGAAAAAGAGGAGAAAGCATTCAACTTTGAGAGCAAAGTTACTCTGGAGAAATTACTTCATATTGAGTTTGCATCCCTTTGTCCCTCAAGTCTGAACATAGTGTTTAGCCCCCAAGATCTTTCCTTATTTTCGAGAGGACCTCATTACCTCTTTTCTATGAGCTTGCCCTTGGTGGAGGATTGAAGTGGTGGAGACCCAGTTGGAAGGAAATTAGTTTCTTGGTTTTGAACCGTGCCGACACGGAAGTCTGTAATGTTGATACTTCTGTTGATCAATTATTAATAGAAATACTCCTTTCCTGTCCTATCGATATCTTGAAAATATATGATTATTATCCATGGGAATGTTTGTAATGTTTATTAATGGATTGTGCTATCTGATGTGCTAACTCATTTTATATATTGCCACTGTATACTTGCATCTCTTGTTTGTTGAGAACTTCTTCCAGGTGTAAAGCTTTGGGTAAATGTTCTCAATGGTGGAACAACATCAAATGATTGGATCAAGGTAGGCTTATTCCTCATATTTAACATTAGTTTATATATAAGATGTTTGAATTGAGTTGATTTTTGCAGTCATACCTATATGTTGTGGTTTACCCTTGGCCATAGAGAGTTTTTCCCTTGTAATAGAATTGGTGACTCCACTGGGGAAAGATCTTCCTTCTAAGGGTTGAAGTATTTTTTCTTCTTACCTTGCTCTTTTTCCTTTGTGTTTCTTGTCGTATCATAGTTGGACAAAGTCTGTTCACTCTGGGTCTGAGATTTTTAGCCTTTTACCCTTGCCTAGCCTTGTTTTAAAATATATACGCCCTTTTTTCCCTCACATCCGCATACACACGCTTGTTGTCCCACTACAAGAGGCGTATTTATGCCCTTTTCTCTTGAACATTAGTGTATACCACTTCCCCTTTCTTTCTTGCTTGGTTTAGTGACTGATGGGTAGGTTTTGAGGATCACTAAGACTTCTTAGGTCTCTATGGTGCATGTTGAGATTATCTGGGATGACATGAAACTTGTTTGGAGTTGAATGTTTGGGCAGAATCTTTCTCTTTGTTTTCCGTTTTTTATTTTGTTGGCATGTTTACAGGCAGGTGTGCTTGTCATTGATGGCAAGATTAGAGTATGCAACGATGGAAAAATAGGGAGAATGTAAGCTTAGGAGGATTAATGAAGACTCACACATAGTGCATAGGTGTGCACCAGGGACGAGGTTAACTCATTGCCAAAGCTCAAGAGAGATAGCGTACTCAGGATCTTAGAGATATCAAAGGTCGAGGCCTTTGACACTTAGAAATTATTCCAAGTTAGGAGGATGTGTAAGCTCGGGAGGAGAAGTGACAGTGATCTTTGGATCCCATTGAGAATTCTCGATGAACGTCAGATCTGAGCCCGAGGTCTGACCAATGTTGGATCCAAGAGAACTTGCACATTCTTTAAAGAGAAAGGTAAAGCGAGGTTACGAAATCCCGAAGGCAGGAGGACAGTTTCAGATACTGAGAGTTGGAAGCATTGAGTCTCTTCATCATCAGGAGTCCCAAAATCATGAAATGTGAAACACCAAAATCCCAAAAGCAAGAGGATAGTTTCAGATATTAGGAGTTGGAAGAGTTGAGACTCTTCATCATTAGGCATCCCGGAATCGTGAAATGTGAAACCCCAAAAACCTAAAACATGCACATCGACCAGAGGTTTGGATACCGGGAGTTGGAGGAGTCAAGAGTTGATACTCTTAAACACAGGAGTCTCGAAGTGTCGAAATGTGAAATGCCAAAAATCCTAAAACAGGCACATCAACCGGAGTTTTGGATATCGGGAGTTGGAGGAGTCGAGAGTCGAGACTCTTCATCACAGGAGTTTCGAAGTCGTGAAATGTGAAATGCCAAAACACGTTTTTGTGTAGATTTCGGATACCGGGAGATGGAGCATCAAAACACTTCATCACAAGGAATGCCGGAATGATGAAATGCTTAAATGCGAAAAACACCTTTTGGTGTTGGTTTCAGATATTGGGAGTTGGAGTGTCGAAACACTTTGCAACAGGAATGATGAAATGATGAAACGTCGAAATGCATTTTCAAATAAGGCTATGGTCACCATCGGTGGTCACAGTTTTGAAGAGATGTAGAGAAGAGATCGAAGAGACAAGCTCCATTTCAGAATTTGGGACATGGAGAGTCGAGACGACTCATCACAGAATCCTTGAAACGCGAAATACGAAATAAATGTTTAAAATTGGCCCTTGGTCATAACCCATGGTCACATCGACGAAGGAACAAGGGAGGTGGTAGCACGAAGCTAATATCCATTTCAGATATCGCAACTTGGAGATTCGAGATGCCTCACCACAGGGATGTCGAAAGGCCAAATTGCGAAATGGAGAAATAAGCGTGAGACCAATCATTTATGATCCAACGGTGTAGGTTATTCAGAAATATGATCGAAGGGCTACTGTTTCCTTCACAGTTAATCGATCAATGGCGATTTAGTTACTGAAGTGGTCTTTGGAGGTTCACAGTGTAACTGCTAGAAACCACTGATGGTTTCTGCCAGATGACTCGAAGAGACTTTTGTGTGATTTCCAGAGGAGATGAAGAGTCACAAAGAATCTGCCAATGGAATGAAGACTGTTCATAGAGGCAATTGATAGATGGATGAGCATTGAAGCCTGTAACTACAACAGAGAGGATGAGCTTGACTGTGAAAGAGAAGACAAAGAGAATCGACTATTGGAGAGGCTAAGGAATATCGGCATAACACCCAGTGATGATGGACACATGGGTTTAATAGCCAGAGAATATGAAGAGTTGCAATGATGAACAGGCAGAGCACTCAACATGAAGAGCATGCAGAAGCATTGCGCACATGGGATGCACAAGGTGCACAGAGACTATAAGAAGGCGGAATAAAGAATATATGGTTGATGTTGTTAAGAGGGATTCAGGAGTGTAGAAGGAGGAGTGTGCAACAACTGAAATATAGAGAAGAGGAATGGTGCATTGAATGGACATGGCGCACAGAGCATAAAAGGAAAAAGCACATAAAGCGTAAGGTATGTGTGCAACAAGATAGTGAGACACTAAAGGAAGGCTGAGGGGATTTTGTAGAGAAAATAGAAGATCAAAAATCACAAGAAGATGCATACAGAGAGACACTGATACAGGAGAGCAGAGCAACATAGAAGAACAGTGATAAGCCTAGTAAGTCAATGATAAATATTGTATCATTGTGATAAATTTATATATTGCAAACTTTATATTTCAGGGTGGTAGGAAGGTGCTAGGGAGGTCTGTTGTCCTCGGAGGTTCAAGAGGGTGCTTGAACATAGGGAGTTGTAGCTTCCATCTGGTTGCAGTCAGAGAAACCATGGTGGCAGTGTGGTGCAAGGGAGAATTGTTGTTCTCTGTTATATAGGTTGGTTCTTGTGTGACTAGAAGTTGGTGCTTCCATCTAGTTGGTGTTGGAACACTTAGGGAGTTGGTGCTTCCTTCTAGTGGGTGCTAGAGAAACCAGGGAGTTGGTGCTTCCTTCTAGTAGGTGCTAGAGAAAATAGAAAGTTGGTTCTCTAAGAAAGTTGAAGCTTGCAAAACAAAGGTTGTAGCCTCATTATGAGTTAGTGCTCATAAGTATGATAATGTACAAAATGTAAATATTACTTATCATATAAAGAAGAAGAGGTTTTTACCCTTTATGGGTTTCCTCAGGAAATATTTGTCTCTGTATATTTCATATGTGTGAATGATGTTGAATGTTCTATTGCTTACTTCCCTGCATTATTTTGATTGTCATTCAATGCTCTACAAAGAGTTTAAAATAAGCATAATTGTTTAATCTCGGTAACAATTGATTCACCCCACGCCCCCCTCTTAGTTGTCCAACAATTGGTATCAGAGATGGCCCATTTTATCTAAGGGTAGATCCTAGAGCCTAAACATGTTAATCCATGAAGGAAATTCAACCAATAAGGCCCCTCTGTTCAATGGAACAAACTTTACCTTCTGGAAAGTTAGAATGAGAACTTACATAACAACTTTAGGTGCAGATGTTTGGGATGTGGTAGATACTAGTTATGTAAATCCAATTGTACTAGCTAATAAGGATGACAAGCTAGAATTTAGCTTCAACGCTAAGGCTATGAATGCTATCTTAAGTGGGCTTGCAGAAGAAAAATTCGTAAAAGTTATGCACCTAGGAACTGCCAAAGAAATGTGGGACAAACTCATTAACAATTATGAAGGTAATGAGAAGGTAAAGGACGCCAAGCTTCAAACTTACATAGTACAGTTTGAACAGTTGAAGATGAAAGAAGAAGAAACTGTTGGAAAATACTTTTTGAGAGTTGAAGAACTGGTAAATGCAATGAAAACACTTGGTGAAAAAATTGAGGAACCTTCTTTAGTTCAGAAAATTTTGAGATCTTTACCAGATATGTTCAACTTGAAGGTCTCTGCTATAGAAGAACTTAATGATCTAAAAAACTTGGAGTTTGATCAACTTCTAGGAACATTGACTACATATAAAATGAGAATAGTTAAAGATAAACTCACCTCCAGAGAAACATCATTTAAGGCAGACAAGAATGCGGATTTTGAGCCTGATGAAATTGAAGAAAAATTTGTGAGGAGACTGAAGAAGGGATCAGGAAAATACAAAGGTAAATTTCCTTTCAAATGTTTCAATTGTGGCAAGATAGGTCATTTTGCAAATAAATTTCCTCACAAAAGAAATGATCAGACATGTGATGATGAGGAGAAGCACAAACCCATAAATTTATTTAAAGAGAATAATTTTAAGAAGAAAAGTCTTTGTGTAAACAATGATGATGATCCTTCAGATAATGAAGACAATGAATTCTCTATTGAAGATAAACTAAATGACTTCATACTTATGGCCAAAGAGGACTATGATAATAAAATCACAAGAAGTGAGGCTAATGAAGAAGAAGTTGTGGTTGATATGGAAGGAGAACTGATCAGTGCACTAGAAGAGATTGACAGACTCAGAATTAAGAACAGAAAGAAAAAGAAAAATGTTGATACAGTTCAAGAAAGACAGTAAACAACCTGATGAAGACTTTTCCCTACTAAAAGTGGAACTAGAAGAGACAAAGAAATTTGAGGACATTTTGAAACAACAATTATCATAAAAGAAGGCAAGATGTAAAGCAATAGAAGAAGTAGTGAAAACTAGAAAATAGTTGGAGAGGTTTCAAGCCTTATATCATCAAAATCTGTCAAGTATCAAAGCCTCAGAAGGATTAGCCACCATTCTAAATTAGCAAAGGAATCCAAAGCTTAAAATTGGTTTGGGTTATGAAGAGGGATCAAGTAGTGGTCAGCCAAGAAACAAATAACTTATCAAGTTTCTCAAATCCTCAAACATTGACAACAATCACTTTGTAGAAACAAAGAAAGGAAATCAACCACCAAGAAGGCATGAAATAAAAAGTACTAGAACCGAATCTGTAGATTAGAGAAATTATCAGCATGAGAGAAATCGACCCCCTCAAAGTAGACAAACTTTTTCCAGGTACCAACATTTTTTCTATGGATATTATTTCTTTTGATCTAACTTTGGTCATAAAGCTATAAACTGTTCTTTAAAATTAAATTATGAGCAATCAAGACATTCAAGGTATAGATATCTGCCACAACAAAGAATGAGATAGCCAAGTAACAAACCACCACAGACTGCACATCACTTGATGGGTGGGAAAAGGACACAGGTTAAGCATAACAATCGTTATTATCCTTTATTCAATGAACCAAAATGTTACATCTATCATAACTATGGACATAAATCTATTGACTGTCACTTAAGGAACTATGAACTAAATTTGAATTCCCCTGCTAAAAATGTCAAGGTTTGGAAGAAGAAATAAAGTGACAAGTGTGGATTAGTGTTGTCAACTTAAAGACAAACGAACCCTTGGTATATAGACAGTGGATGCTCCAAACATATGACGGGAGACAAAGGTAAGTTTCTATCTCTAAGTGAATGCAAATTAGGAAACGTAACCTTTGGAAATGATGCTCTAGGTAAAATAAAGGGTAAAGGGATGGTGAGTTTAAGTAATAGAAAAGGAAAAGCCCAAGATGTTTTTCTTGTATATGGGCTAAAACATAATCTACTCAGTGTAATTCAAATGTGTGACAGAGGATGTCAAGTGGTGTTCATGTCTAAGGACTTCAAGAAAAAGTATGTAAACTCGGGACAAGTGGTGGCCAAAGGCATAAGGACAGAAAATAATTTATATGTGCTGAAAGAAGATGGAGAAGACTGTCATATAAGCAAACATGATGAAAGCTGGTTATGGCATAGGAGACTTGGACATCTAAACTTTGACCACTTAATCAAGTTCAAAAATATTGAGGCAGTAAAAGATCTTCCGAGAATATCAAATCCCCAAGATTCTATGTGTAAACCCTGCAAAGTAGGAAAGCTAACTAGGACATAGTTTAAGTCCAAGAGCTTTACTTCAACAGAGAAACCACTCCAACTAGTTCATATGGATTTATGTGGACCATCACGAAAGGAAGGCACAGGGAAAGAAAACTAATTCATGATGATTATTGATGATTACTCCATAATTACTTAGGTTGCCTTTCTCAAGGAAAAAGGTGAAGCATTTGAGAAGTTTAAAAAATTTAAGGCTTTAAATGAAAATCAAATAGGAAATAGGTTAAAGGAAGTAAGATCAGACAGAAGAGGAGAATTTATGTCAAGTGATTTCAAGGAATTCTGTGATAAGCATGGGATCAAGAGAGAATACACAATCCCAAGAACTCCATAACAAAATGGAGTAGTTGAGAGGCAAAACAGAACAGTGCAGCAAATGGCCAGGTCAATGATGAATGAGAAGAACATTGGTCAAACCTACTTGGTAGAAGCAATACACACAACAGTCCATGTTCTTAACAAATCCCACCTCAGACCACAAAGTGACAAGACACCTTATGAACTGTGGTATGGGAGACCTGCTTCAATAAAACACTTCAAAGTCTTTGGGAGTAAATGTTACATAAAGAATAATGATGAGAACCTTGGCAAATATGATGACAGGGCTGATGAACTTATCTTCTTATGGTATTCTACAAATAGTAAAGGATACAGATGCTATAATAAGAGGCTGCATAAAATGGTTGACTGTATTGACGTAAAAGTTGATGAAGGAATCCCAGCAAGAGAGGTGTCCAAAAATGAGTCTTCTACAGAGGACACAACTGAAGCTGAAGATGAACAGGTCCAAGAATCAGAAAACAAAGACTCTAAATTAGATGAAGACACAGATACTCAGACAGACTCAAATCAGCAGACAACTTCAAACTCCTCCTCCAAAATCACTCAAAAGAATCATCCTTCAAGTGAGATAATTGGTGAAAAAGACAAAGGTGTACAAACCAGGAGAAAGATAATCAAAAACACTGAACAATCACATATAGATTTCATATCAATGTTGAAACCCAATAATTTTAATGAAGCTAGCAAAGATGACCATTGGGTTAAAGCAATGAATGATGAACTTGATCAAATTGAGAAAAACAATACGTGGGAGATGGTTCATAGAACTGAAGGTAAAAATATCATTGGTTCCAAATGGATCTTTAAGAATAAGTTGAATGAGCAGGGACACGTTTTCAGGAACAAATCAAGATTGGTCTGTAAAGGCTATGCTCAAATAGAGGGACTGGATTTTGATGAAAAATTTGCGCCTGTAGAAAGATTAGAATCTATCAGAATATTTCTTGCCTATGCTTGTCATAAAAGGTTTAAAGTCTCTCAAATGGATGTCAAGTCAACTTTTCTAAATGGAGATTTAAATGAAGAATTCTATATGGAACAACCAGAGGGTTTCGATCTGTCTGATAACCTTGAATTAGTATGCAAGATGAAGAAAACTTCATATGGGTTCAAACAAGCCCCTCGTGCCTGGTATCAAAGACTGGATACATATCTCAAAGACAAATGGTTCAAGAGAGGAACAATTGACAACAATCTACATATCAAAATAGAGGATAATTATTTTCTCATCGTGTTGGTCTATGTAGATGACATGATCTTCGGATGTAATAAGGATTCATTGGTACAATGGTTTGCTTCTTCCATGGAGTCTGAGTTTGAAATGTCTATGATAGGTGAACGATCATTTTTTCTTGGTTTGTAAATTACTCAGAGGTCTGAAGGGATGTTCATTTCTCAAGAAAAATATCTAAGAGAAATGTTGAAAAGGTTTCAAATGGAAGATTCTAAACCTGTGGGAACACCTATGGTTACTGGATGCAAATTAAGAAAGGATGATAACTCACCTGATGTTGATCAAAGTTCATATAGGTCAATGATAGGCAGCCCGTTGTACATCACAACATCTCACCCAGACATAATGCATGTTGTTGGAATGGTAGGAAGATATCAGTCTGCACCTAAACAAAGTCATTTGCTAGTTGTAAAAAGGATATTTAGATATTTGAAAGAAACAATGAACTATGGCATATGGTATCCTAAGAATCAGAATTTTCAATTATTAGTCTACTCAGACACTGATTGGGATAACTACGTGGATGAAAGGAAAAGCACGAGTGGAGGTGCGTTCTTCTTAGGAGATTCTCTAGTAGCATGGTTGAGTAAAAATCAAGGTTCCATTTCTTTATCAACTGCAGAGGAAGAGTACATTGTTGTTGCTACCTGTTGCACTCAGGTATTATGGATGATTCAGACACTCGCAGACTTGGAGGTAAAATACACTTCACCGATCCCAATTCATTGTGATAACACTAGTGCTATCAATGTGTCCAAGAATCCTGTATTCCACTCTAAGACCAAGCATATTCCAATAAAATACCATTTTATAAGAGAGCAGGTCACCAATCAGATTGTTCAGGTCCATTACATTCCAACCACAAAACAAATTGTAGACATCTTTACTAAACCCCTAGCCAAGACACCATTTGAATATCTCCGACAGAAGCTGGGTTTCATCCCGTCTCACACCTAAGAGAGTCCATCCTGTTAGGGGGAGTTTTGCATTGATTGAATATCTTATACCTCCTAAAAATACTGCAACAACTCAGGGGGATCATGTTTTCTTTGACATTGATTTCAAAGGGGGAGAAAAGGAGTGGTCCGGACCGGATGCTATAGTTGGAGGTCCAAACAAATTAGCGCAGTCGTTCAGGGTTTCCATCAATTCCAAAGGGGGAGATTGTTGGCATGTTTATAGGCAGGTGTTCTTGTCATTGATGGAAAGATCCGAGTATGAAGCGATGGAAAAACAGGGACAACGTAAGCTCAGAAGGATTAGCACAGAGTTGCATGCAGTGCATAGGTGTGCACCAGGGACAAGGTTAACTCATTGCCAAAACTCAAGAGAGATAGTGTACTCAGGATCTTAGATGGATCAAAGGTCGAGGCCTTTGAAACTTATAAATTATTCCAAGTTAGGAGGATGTGTAAGCCCGAGAGGAGAAGCAACAATGATCTTTGGATCCCATTGAGAATTCCCGATGAACTTCAGATCTGAGCCCGAGGTTCGACCGACGTTGGATCCAGGAGAACCTGCATGTTCTTTAAAGAGAAAGGTAAAGCGAGGTTATGAAATCCCAAATACACGAGGACAATTTCAGATACTGGGAGTTGGAAGAGTCGAGACTCTTCATCACTAGGAGTCCCAAACTCAAGAAATGCGAAACACCGAAATCTCGAAAGCAGGAGGACAATTTTGGATATCGGGATTTGGAAGAGTCGAGACTCTTCATTACCAGGCATCCCGGAATCGTGAAATGCGAAACCCAGAAAACCTGAAATAGGCACATCGACTAGAGGTTTGGATACCAGGAGTTAGAGGAGTCAAGAGTTGAGACTCTTCAACATAGGAGTCCTGAAGTGCCGAAATACGAAACGTCGAAAATCCTGAAACAAACACATCAACCGGAGTTTCGGATACCGAGAGTTGGAGGAGTCAAGATTCAAGACTCTTCAACACAAGAGTCCCGAAGTCACGAAATGTGAAACGCCGAAATACCTTTTTGTGTTGATTTTGGATACTGGGAGATGGAGCATCAAAACACTTCATCATAAGGAATGTCGGAATTCCGAAATGCTGAAATGAGAAAAACACCTTTTGGTGTTGGTTTCAGATACCCGGAGTTGGAGTGTCAAAACACTTTGCAACAGGAATGCCGAAATGACGAAATGCCAAAATGCATTTTCGAATAAGGCTATGATCACCACCGGTGGTCACATCGTCGAAGAGATGTAGAGAAGAGCTCGAAGAGACAAGCTCCATTTTGGAGTTTGGGACATCGAGAGTCGAGACAAATCATCACAGAATCCCCAAAATGTGAAATAGAAAAAACATGTTCAGAATTGGCCCTTGGTCATAACCCATGGTCACATCGATGAAGGAACAAGGGAGGAGGTAGCATGAAGCTAATCTCCATTTTGGAGATCACGTCTTCGAGAGTCGAGATGCCTCACCACAGGGATGCTGAAAGGCCGAATTGTGAAATGGTGAAATAAGCACGAGACCCATCATTTATGATCCAACGGTGCAGGTTATTTAGGAATATGATCGAAGGGCTACTGTTTCTCTTCACAGTTAATCGATCAGTGGAGATTCAATTTCTAAAGCAGTCCTTGGAGGTTCATAGTGTAACTTCTAGAAACCACTAATGGTTTCTGCCAGAGGACTGGAAGAGACTTCTGTGTGATTGCCAGAGGAGCTGAAGAGTCACAACGAATCTACCAGTGGAATGAATATTTTTCGTAGAGGCAATTGAAATATGGATGAGCATTGAATCCTGTAACTACAATAGAGAGGATGAGCTCGACTGTGATAGAGAAGACAAAGAGTATCGACTATTGGAGAGGCTAAGGAATCTTAGCATGACACCCAATGATGATGGACACATGGGTTTAACAGACAGAGAAGCTGAAGAGTTGCAATGATGAACAAGAAAATCACTCGACATGAAGAGCATGTAGAAGCATTGCACACATGGGTGTTGTTGGGAAATAATACCCTACAGACTAGCAAACTAGGGTTAGATTTGCATGTAGATTTTGACCTTAAAGAAATGACCTTTTAACCTACCACCCAAAACTTAAATCCCTCTTTCAAGACACATGCATGGAAAGGAACTACTAACCTTTTTTACTGATGTTTGGTGTAGATCCTCCATTGCGCTTTGCCCGCTTCCTTGCGCTACTCCTTCCAAAGTTAACCTGCAATCAAGACAAAACACTACGCATGCATGCTATTTTTCTACTTGAGGGTTAGAAATTAAGCATAAATTACACACATCATAGATAACTCATGAATTGGGGCGGGAAAAATATTATTTTATTATTTTCAAAATGAATCAACTTACAATCAAAGTCGAGACCGACCACCGCTCCTTGATCCTGATCCTGGGCTCCTCCTCTTCTTTTTCCTCCAACTGCTTTGCGTTAATTCTCCTTAGGCTTGAGGAAAGGCTAAAGGGTTAGGACAAATGGATTTGGAAAATGGGCAGAGTTTCTTCGCTATAATTTTCCTCCTCCAAATAGTACCCCTACCCCTTATTTTATAGGTTAGAAGGAGCTAGGGTTTTGGACGAACTCTCGGCCATGCATGGCTGGGAGTTTCAGTGAACTGACCCATAGATTTTTTTCCCGTCGACAACTTTCCTATTTTTGTGCTTTGTTAGGTAAACACGGGCTGTAGTAGGCCTTCCAGCATTCACCCGTGTCCAGTAGTGGGTTAGTGCGCGTGTACCTTTACCCAAGAGGATTTTTAAAGAGGTTGTTCAGCAGATGTTTTGGAAATGAAGGGATATGAGTTGGCCTGATGCTAGGTAAGCATGTGTGGTGCAATTTAGGGTTATAACAAATTCCCCCTAATGTGTGATGTCAGAAGAGCATCTGATGGACGAAATACATTACCAATCTTTTACCAATCTGTACTGATATGCTGAATGAGTGAGCCCAAGAATCAGGAATCAGGAGGTGTCGTCTGAAAAATAACAAATGTCTCACCTAGGCGGGCATACCCATGCTCGAGATAAAATAGAACCATGGCTACCAATCAAATACACTGTAGATCCATGTCAAATACATATGAAGAGTAGCCGCGAATAATACACAACGGAGCTACATCTCGAAATCAGAAAGATATACATATAAAGTATCCATCTCCTAGAAGTTGATTCGACCTGATGGCTGTACTTCAGAACTCAAGCAACAAGTTCAAAATCTTCTAAACTCGGGTAGGAGTGTAATATGAGTGTACGACTTCACTACCCAGAGGTCTTCGATGGCTCGTCGGTTATGGACTTGATAATCTTGATGATTGAACTGAAGGCTCCAGTGATTTCGAACAAAGACTTGATTGGACGTTCAGGATGGCCAGGTATGTGGACAAGAGACATATTGTAGAGGGGATGACTCAGGCTTAGTGAAAAACTTCCCTTATATAATAGCACGACAAGTGATAAGAATCAGGCAACATATCTGTTAATCATAAGTCTACGAAGCAGGAGACAACGCAAACTCTCCATATGTTTGGAAGAGTAACCAAACGATGGAGTACACAACTCTATATAGCGAGAAAATGCTTCCTAAGGTCGTACTACATCCCATAGCTTGATGATCAAACAGATAGATGTGCTTCATCCAAGGGCGACTCATTATGCTGCCAATAAAGAAAATACTTTTCCCATCCTCTTTTTGGGGTATATTTGATTTTTTTGTTATTTTTGATAGTTTTTGGAAAAGAATAAAGGAATATTACATTACAATGGAGGAACGACTACAACAAACATACAAGCTCAAGGAACAAGGACAAGACTGATGTTCTAGGGAAATGATACTCGGGAAAAATCCTCCAGTGGCCAAAGGTGTTAAGACGCAGAAGCAAACTGTTATAAGGCTGATGGCTAAGGTATGCAAATGCGGTTGATAGAACACACAATGGTAACGTCCTTCGATGTAATTTTAACGAGCCCAGAGAAGGGAAGCTCTGTGGTTTTTCATATTTAGAGAGTCTAAAAAAGCATAAAAGGAAACTCCATTGGGGTACCTTTTTCAAAAATAGTCTAGTCGGTTCGAAAAAGAGATAAACTAGCACCGATTAGACGTCAATTCAAAACCATTTTAACGAGTGTGAAAAGGACAAGATCACTCGGCTATTTTTTCACTTTTAAGGAGTCTGAAAAAAGCTTAACTATGGACTCCATCAGGAATGTTCTTCTGGACCATTTTAACGAGTGTGAAAGAATAAGATCACTCGATGATCTTTTCAGTTTTAGGGAGTATGAAAAGAGCTTAACTATGGACTCCGGGGGGGTTTCTTTTTCGTAACTTTAGTCCCTCAGGCCCGAAAAAGGAATAAAATTATACCTGAGGATACTCTTCTAAAGAATGGGAATTCAATAGAGTATTCCTTTATTCGTACAGTTGACCATCCGGACCGAAAAAGGGGTTAACTACCGTCGGACAGATGTGACTTCAAATTTTAGTTTAACGAGCGTGAAAGGCCACAAGATCGCTCGACAATCTTTTCATGTTTAGAGGGTCTGAAAAGGGCTTAAAAGGAGACCCGTTATGTTTTGGGAGTCCAGAGCATAATTCAAAGAGTGAAAAAGACCCATGCAAATGAGGCTCAAACTCATATTCAGGAAATACTATACGGACTCCCGAGCCTACAGTGTTGTTAGAAACGGCATGGACACCATAATGCAACTAGGACCTACCTAGGGCATCCATGTTTCGGTAAGCTCTACCACCAAGTTGTGACACTTCTAGAGCAGATATGACGGTTCTGTGTCACAACCAGATGGGATAGATCCTATATCATAAGAACAAAAGGCAACGAGATGCAACAGTTGGGATGAAATCCTACCCTATATGCTCAAGTTGATTTTTGAAAATAAAATAAAATTATGGACCGTCAATATATATTTTTTATTTTTCGAAACTCAATAAAAATTGTCCCTATACCTGATCAAATCCCTCCCATATAACTCCTGGATCACTCTAAATGGTTTTTGGTATAAAGAAACTGATGAAGGGGCCCAAAAAAGTGACAAAAAGAGGCCAAAAAGTCTATAAATAGAAGTTGGTAGCTCATTATCACCATTACTAATTTGGAAATTGACTCTGGAGCCAAAAGACTCCCTTTGCCAAAGATCGTGATTCTGGGAGCTACGGTGGATGAAACGGACTTCTGCTTGGACCAAGTAAGTACAAACTCCCTTGTCTAGCTATTCAATACTTCATTTTTAGCATTTAGTTGATTTTGGGGGTGGGCGTTGACCTCAAAAAGGTTGGCCCTAGGCAAACACGGGTTGTCCAGGGACAGCCCGTGGGTACCCGCGGACAGAGCAAAGCCTACCCACGGGTACCCACGACTTTCACCTCTACAGGCCGTGGGTACCCCCCCGCATGGTGAAAAATCCAAAATTAAAAACATATTGACCCTCCTTTTTGCTTTGTTGTGTTGGCAGGATGTATGTTCAGTGGAGGGAAAGGGAGCATGAGGCCACCAATGAGTTAGTGGCTGCAGATCCAAATGTTGTGGCCGTGCTGACGTAGTGTGGGTTGGTGAAATTATTTTTATGTCCGTTTATGCGCGCGCAACCAAGGCTACTGAACGCCTTGGTTGATTACTGGCACCCTGATGCAGAGGCATTCATGCTAGAGGGGAAATCCTTGGTGCCCACCACCGAGGATATTTACTTTTTGACTGGCCTCCCAAGGAGAGGGGAACCAGTCAACTTTCAAACTTTTCCCGCGGGGCCGAGCAAAGTCTCGGAGATGATAGAGGAGTACTGTGAGGCTAGGACCGATCATAGAACTTCCTCGGTACCCGTTAGTAGGATTACCAACCTCGCCCTACAGACTATTTTATTGCTCATTGGGCGGATTACCGCCTCAGCAGCCGTGCACCAGGCTTCGCGCGCATAGATGAACTGTGCAATCCAGTGCATGAATGCACAAATTTTTGATTGGAGTACCACACTGTTGGAATGCATGAAGAGTCAGTTGATAGCTTGCTGATAGCAGACACACTGAAACTTCGGGTTTGGGACCATCCTGTGTTCATTATTCTTTGAGAGAGTTCCATGTTTCAGTCCTCGGCTGACAGTACGAGGACATTTGGCTACTTTCCCCACCGTATGCAGATGGGCAGTGTTACTATCGTGACAGGGTGGTGGAAGGACCGTGGAGGCCTTCAACGACGAATTTTTTGCTTGGTTGTCATGACAGATCCTGGCTATTGAGGACTACCCATATGCGGGGATCGACTTTTCCAGAGATCCAGAGATACCAGTGCCTCCTGGTGAGGAGCGAGGGGAGATGGGTAAGTCTCCACCTATACATTTTTTTTTTTTTGCATATGTAATTTTTATGTCTTTCTTGATATATATCATGTTTTTGTATACCAGAGTTTTTGATGGGTGAATGTTTATTGCATACAGATGTGGGACCCGTGCGACCATCCTACTGTGCACGGAATAGGCGTTGCCCATGGCTAGAAGCCGCAGCTGCCGCCGCTGGAGGAGTAGCAGTAGCAGGGAACCTCCCAGCAGGAGAGGCCGAGAGGGTCCTGAGGTGAATT
>SNQJ01S0037448.1:149458-173807 GCA_010110895.2 Picea sitchensis
ACCACTATATCGAGTTGTCAAAGCAGGCCAACTCCTTCACCAAGGCAAATGGCTCACCAGGGACCAAGTTCAGCAGAAGTTTCCTCATCTCATGGAGGAACTCAACGCAATGGGGACCATTGATTCCTAAGGAGGGAGGATTGGTCCAGGTGGATATCGGTGGCCACCCACCTTTTCCGACTGGCTCAAAACAGTTTTCTGGCAATTTTGGAAATTTACTATTTTTAGCAGGTTTTAACTTCTGGGGCCATTTTGAGGGCCTAAATGAAGGTTTTTTGAGATCTAGGTTCTCAATGATAGTCTAAGGCATGATTTATCCCCCAAAATTAATCTCCTCGACGATACCTTTCCAACAAGATATCACACGCCTAAAACGGAGATCGTATGCAAACGTTACGACCCCGGGAAGTTGATGTACTAACTTACCCAAACGAGACCCACATGAATTTTGGCGCTTCATCTCCTAGGGTTAGGTTTTTGGATGTCTATGACTTTTGGCATTCTCTTCTATTGTAAAAAGGCCCCTAGAGCCTCATTGTAATCATCTTCTCACGGATGCGAGTAGTAGCCACATCTCTTCTCAGAGATAAGCTACCAGCGCCCTAGCTAGTTTATTTCCATTATGTCTGTAAGCATATTTCAGTCAGTTGTTATTAATGAAATGAAGTCTTATTTCTGCTGCATCTCTGCGTTTATGTGTATTTCTTTATTTCATTGTGTTCCTACATAAATCCAGATCACCTTGTTGGTCTAGCTTCCGCCTCAAAGGTGGCGGGGATGGCTCCAGTATAACCGGCGGTAGGCCCAGGAGCCTTCGTGACCGACGGAGCTCGGGATCCTCCACTGTGTGAGAAGATCCAAGACATGCTAAGGTATTCTACATGATCAAACAGTAACACACACTAAAAAAGAATCCCGTAAGAGATAAGACAAGCAATCACTAACTATTTTGAAGAACAGTTACAACAACCAACACTAGAGCAACTTACCGGTGCAAGTGCAAATCGAAAACGGAAGCACCCTCCGGGTATACTCTACAAAGCGTGGCCCGATGTCTGTCCTAGGTACCGCAGTATACCCCCACAGTCACCTGTGTATGTTCCTACAAATATTGGCAACTAGTTTGCCAGCACGGGAACAGTCACTAGGCGGGTACAGTCGATAGTCAGGTAGACCACAATGAGCAGGGTATCAAGCCCGAAAATTGTCAAGGGTATCGAGAGAAAATGGTCCGAAAGATAACTAAGGACCTCGAATGGATTCGAGATCCACGAAGCCCCGTGGCAAATGAAAACGAAGGAATCCCAAGACAAATACTTGATATGTGTTCTCCACTATGCTTGGTCCAGCTTTGGAGGGGTTATCTCTGCTACCTTTCCTCACGCGACCTCGTGTTTATCCCCTGTGTTAGAGGGGGGTCCCAGATAACTTCCACGTAACTAGACTTCTACACTCCCTATCACAGACTCCAATGTTTGGTTTTGAGTGGCCTTGGAGAGTTTCCCTTCCAACCTAATCCAAGGCCCTAGTCCTGAACTAGTTTGTGAACCCTACAAACAAAAAAATCTAATAGATTTTAAATTAGCGTTGCTTTTATGGGATTTTTTATGTCACGCGATACGAAGGTGAAACTGATGATGTGTAAAGACTCAAAGAAAAAATGAATGAAAAAATGTTGGAAACAAAAACTTTTACTTAATGCAAAAGTCAACAACTTCTCACAAAGAAAGACTTCTTTTTCTTTTCAATTTTGCTAAGATTTCATGCAGCAAACATAAAGGAATTTTCGCTCAACTATGAGCTACTTATGCTCTAAATGCACTGCAAAAACTTATGAACAAAAATACTTCTCCCTAGCTATTGATGCAACAACACAATCTTCAAACAAAGAAGAAAATGAAAAAGAGATATACATTTTTTATTTATTTAAGTGCTAAATGAAGCAACAAAGGGAAAATGTCGACAAGCACAAAACCAACAAAACAAAACAAAATTCTGGCTTAAAGCGCAGATCGAAAAGAATCAGAGCAAAGACACACAATGATAATCAAGAAAGAACCAACTCTTACACTTGTCTAAAAACCATAAAATAAAAATTTTCTTTTTTATCTTTTCTATCAATTATCAACAAAGAAAAAACCAGGCTAAGGATAAGAGGCCCTAACCTACTGAATGCACAACCCTAGACTCAAACACCTGAGAGGAACACTTCTCACCATGGGAGGGGATGACTGCCCCACCATGATTGAAAATCAGTCGGTCAAAGAACACCTCTGTTACTGAAACAACACGCATGCAAACGTGTGCTGAGCTACAACAGAGCGCGTGTACCCGCGGGCTGCACTTGCACAGGCCGCGTGTATGTATAAAATCTAAGACAAAAATAAACACAGGCAGCCCAGACCAGGAAGAGGCCTCTGGTATTGATAACTAGGGTCTCTTTAAGGCTTGGATGGTTCTTTTTAACAGAAAAGAAAAATAATTGCAAGGAATAACAGAATGCAATAAAACAAACTGAGACAAGACTATGAACCAGCAAGACTCAGACATGATCTAGAAAGCCCCCTGAGAATGTATAATTCTGACAGAGAAGAGGAGGACTGCCTCTCAAGCTCTCCAAACTCCTACATGCTATTGAAACCTATACAAAAGGCATTCAAACGCGGGATATAGGAGGTTAGGGTGCGGGCACACGCGTGCATGCCTTCTGCAGGCCGCGTGTACCTCTGTGTATCCCAAAAATTGTCATCAAGCAACAGTCAGGGAAAACTGGTATAAAGAACCAGGCTCCCTGCTAGCTCAGGCCTTACTAAAAAAGACAGGCAAAGAAACAGAAAATCTAATCTCTTAAACTACCCACAAACTCAACTAAATATGGAAACCCTAAAGAGTATCTTCCCCAGTATGGTCGCCAATTCTGTTGTTGGGAAATAATACCCTACGGACTAGCAAACTAGGGTCAGATTTGCATGCATATTTTGACCTTAAAGAAATGACCTTTTAAACTACCACCCAAAACTTAAATCCCTCTTTCAAGACACATGCATGGAAAGGAACTACTAACCTTTTTTACTGATGTTTGGTGTAGATCCTCCGTTGCGCTTTGCCTGCTTCCTTGCGCTACTCCTTCCAAATTTAACCTGCAATCAAGAAAAAACACTACGCATGCATGCTATTTTTCTACTTGAGGGTTAGAAATTAAGCATAAATTACACACATCATAGATAACTCATGCATTGGGACGGGAAAAATAATCTTTTATTATTTTCAAAATGAATCAACTTACAATCAAAGTCGAGACCGGCCACCGCTCCTTGATCCTGATCCTGGGCTCCTCCTCTTCTTTGTCCTCCAACTGCTTTGCGTTAATTCTCCTTAGGCTTGAAGAAAGGCTAAAGGGTTGGGACAAATGGATTTGGAAAATGGGCAGAGTTTCTTCGCTATAATTTTCCTCCTCCAAATAGTACCCCTACCCCTTCTTTTATAGGCTAGAAGGAGCTAGGGTTTTGGATGAACTCTCGGCTATGCATGGCTGGGAGTTTTAGTTAATTGACCCATAATTTTTTTTCCTGTCGGAAACTTTCCTATTTTTGTTCTTTGTTAGGTAAACACGAGTTGTAGTAGGCCTGTCAGCGTTCACCCGTGTGTAGTAGTGGGTTAGGGCGCGTGTACCTTTACCCAAGAGGATTTTTAAAGAGGTTGTGTAGCAGATGTTTTGGCAATGAAGGGATATGAGTTAGCCTGATGCCAGGTAAGCATGTGTGGTGCAATTTAGGGTTATAACAATGGGATGTGCAAGGTGCACAGATACTATAAGAAGGCAGAAGAAAGAATAGATGGTTGTTGTTGTTAAGAGGGATTTAGGAGTGTAGAAGGAGGAGTATGGAGCAGCTGAAATACAGAGAAGAGGAATGGCGCATTTAATGGACATGGTGCACAGAGCATAAAAGGAAGAAGAACAAAAATCACAAGGCATGTGTGCAGCAAGACAATGAGACACTAAAAGAAGGTTGAGGGGTTCTTGTAGAGAAAAACAGAAGATCAAAAATCGCAAGAAGATGCAGACAGAGAAACACTGATACAAGAGAGAAGAGAAGCATAGAAGAATAGTGATAAGCCTGGTAAGTCAATGATAAATATTGTATCACTGTGATAAATTTATATATTGCAAACTTTATATTTCAGGGTGCTAGGGAGGTGCTAGGGAGGACTATTTTCCTGAGAGGTTCAAGTGGGTTCTTGAACATAGGGAGTTGTAGCTTCCATCTATTTGCAGCCAAAGAAACCAGGGTGGTGGAAGGGATAACTATTGGTCTTTGTTATACAGGTTTGTGCCTGTGTGACTGGGTGATTCCATCTAGTTGGTGCTGGAACACTTAGGGAGTTGGTGCTTCCTTCTAGTGGGTGCTAGAGAAACCAAGGAGTTGGTGCTTCCTTCTAGTAGGTGCTAGAGAAAATAGAGAGTTGGTGCTCTCAACAAGTTGCATCTTGCAAAACATAGGTTGTAGCCTCATTATGAGTTGGTGCTCATAAGTATGATAATGTATATAATGTAAAGATTACTTATGATATAAAGAAGAAGAGGTTTTTACCCTTTATGGGTTTCCTCAGGAAATATCTGTCTCTGTATATTTCATATGTGTGAATGATGTTGAATGTTCTATTGCTTACTTCCCTGCATTATTGTGATTGTCATTCAGTGCTTTGMAAAGAGTTTAAAATAAGAATTATTGTTTATAATTCAACACTAAGCATCCTACTACACATCATATATACTATTCATATACATCTAGTGAATCACAAAGCATAAGCAAATCTATCTAATCATGGAATGGCATTTAGCAAGATAATGAAAACATAAGGAAGAAACAACACAAAGCATGAGGCACAGGTTTACATGGTTCACCCCCACCCTGGGATTACGTCCACAAAGTCTTCTTCTTCTTTATTAGCTTTGGTCAATCTGATTACAGCACAGAGCTCAACTTATACTCCGCATAGGACAAGAGATCTGCACACACCTCGCTAGATCCTCCTTCCCTGAGTAGATCTAGCACAGAGCCTTATTACAATCTGTGCACTCAACACTTACAACACTTGCACTCAGCTCTGCAAGCCTCTTACAATCATGCACAAAGCATTTACATTTGATCACACAGATATAATTACTAGCACTAATCCATCGGCCCTTCTTACATTGCCTAGCTACTTATTTATACTTTACAACATAGGCCTAAACATGGGTAAACCCATGGGATGACATCCCTTTCCCATTACATTAACCCAAAAACCTAAAAGGGCCCCAAAAGTGGGTCGAGATCCCATGATCTCTAATTCTCCTGGAACTCCATCTTTGATAGGGTGTTGATGTCAAAAAATGATCAAATATGACCAAGTGTTCCACAAAACTTGGTCAAGGGCCAACAGGCCCCCAAAAATCACCTGTGACTCATCCCGAGTCACTCTGGTCTGATCATATCCACTTCAAATTTCTTGAGCTTGGCCTAAGCTACTTCTACCTGCTACAATGCGATAGCCTCTTTCTCAATGACTCCTGGATCACTGCATCGATTACTGGTCCTTCCATGCCCTATTTTGCGGTGATGACAACCTGTTCAAGCTCAGCTTCCTGGATCTCAACTTAAGTGGATAAGTGGAATGTTTTCTCTTGGAGTGGTTGAATTCGTTGAGAGACTTCCATCACTTTACCTTGTAGCATGTGTACTTTTTGTTGGGTGGTGCATTATTCTAGAAATCACTTCATTCTTTCAATTGGGGTCAAGGCCTTCAGTTGCGCCTGTAGCGTATCTGCATGTTTCTTTGCTTATTGGAGTTGTGCTTCTAATGTATGCAATTATGGGTTCTCTGTGAGGTTTTCATAAGTATGGGTGCTTCTAGCTCTTATCTTCTTACATTCCAAAGCCAAGGTTTTTAATCTGTCAACTGCGCTGTGGGCAGTTGCCTCCCTTAGGTCTCTTACTTCTTGTGGAGTCTCGGGCAGGGTACAGAGTTCTATATCTATGATGTGCTGCTGATGTTGCTGGATTACTTCTTCAGGTTGTTCCACCTATTGTGGGACACATTCTTCCATTTTCACTTCAATGACCGTCACATAGCGAAGTGCGCTATGAACTCTTTCCTATACTTCAAGTTTCTATGCTAGCAACTGGTCCTTGCTCTACTATAATTGTGATTTTTCCTCCTCCCACTTCACTTCTAGGGAAATATTTTTCTGTACTTCCTTCCTCTGTTGTACTCTATGTGCACTTTGTACTTGTGCCAAAGCCTGGGTGGCTTGCATTGTGTCTTCTTGAGCTCATTAAAGGAAAGCTTCGACTTTCTTAGTGATCTGGCGTAATTGGGTGGGCTCATCAGTTGTTCATGTTGTTTCAATTGTCAAGGGCACCATAGAAAATACTCTTCTAGACTGGAGTGTCTGTTTCACTTCTTTAAGTTCACCCTTGATCCTACTAAATACCTCCTCCTACTTCGCTTCTTACTTTTCTGTGATCTCTAGTGAGGCATCATTCAATGCAACGTTGAATTTGATCAAAGGTCTAAACCTATGAAGTGTGTTTGGTGTGAGGCACGGTGTAGACTGGATTGCATTCTTTAACTGGTTGTAATAAGCGTGGAAGATAGCATTGGACTACCACTGCTTGTTCATGTCGTTGGACTACTGCAACATACAAAACTTCACGGCCACTGGTTTGAAGTGTTCGATCTCTGGAAAATTGGCACCTTCTAGTAGCTCCCAAGCAATGAAAGCGAGGAGTATGAGGAACCAACTAAAGTGGAACTCATACCCTTGGTCTTGCGCTTGTCTGCAGTCAAGCTCTAGCTGATTTACAAGGTACTTTGCCCAGTTCATTTGTAGTCCCTCCACACACTTCCCTGTGAGGTCAACTACAAATCCAGTCACCTGTGTGGGTTTGTTTTTGTGAACTAACTTCCCTACGATCAGCTGGAAACTAAGGCACACTACTGCATTCTCAATGGAGGCTACCTTGTAACCTCGTGTGCCCTTCTCTATATTTCCATATGTGTCTTTTATTCGTTGGGTGAGAGCACGATCTGCAATCTTTCCAGGGTAAAACTCATGCGGTTCAGAGCCCTCAATTCTTAGCCCTGTGGTCCAATTGATCAGAATTGGATCCATAGTGATGCAGCGATCCAACCATAAGTATCCTCCATGGTAGCAGGACAACAACAATCTGACGCATGCATTCACTTCCTGATGCCTCCCGAAATGAGGAATATTCATTACATTGAAGAGGGTTGACTGTGCAAGTTTATGGGTCCATTGATGAGGGACAATCTTTGGGTTCCTTCCTTTTGTAATAGTTAATTACTTGTTTGGGGCTAGCATACTATAAACCTTGCGATCTCCAAGGTTAAAATCACTAAATTTCAATGCTGTGAGCTTAAGCTAGTCAGCACGAACTACGTGCACCCCTTTCGGGAGGTACACAGTGAACACAACATAGTCAAAGCCTCTGGGTATAGTGTCTCGATTTACTGTGACTCTTAGTGGTGGGATATACTTAGGCAAGATACTTGGGATCATCTTCACAGTGGCGAAGTCGTTTTCGATCTTAGATCATCTTTCCGAAAGCAGTCAGCATGGCCCTGCTCGAGTAGTGGAGGGGAGGGTTGGAAATTCTCCTGAGGATGATGCCTATACACCTGTAGACATTCCTCACTCCGACATGAATCTCTCAGTCATTAAGTCAATTAAAACTTCTTCAACGATTTTCTCAGTAGCGCTAAGCTCGTTTGACATACAAGCTTGGGTCAACTAGTTTGGGTGCGAAAGGAATTTAGAGACTATAGTGAATAGTATGGGAATAAGGAAACGATCTCAGGGTGAGTTAATATTAGGTTTCGTGCTCGAATTCTCACTTAGCAAAAAGTAATCTCGTTTCGTGGCATGATGGACTAAGTAGGGAAACTTAGTAACAATTTGTTGGCAATGGTTATGATCCTTCATTAACTCCTGTTCGACCCATTATGGCGCATTTCAATGGCTAGATGACAAACCTTTATTTATTTTCTACCCGTTTGGAGTGGAAGTCGAATGGATATATTGGCCCCAACGACTATATTGCTTCGTCATGGTGAAGTACTCTATGTCGTTGTTATGATATCTCGACGAAGTTCCAATTTTGCAATTTTTATATCTACGAAGTATCCTCTAGAACCTCTTGTAACCTTACAGTATTAGTCCTTTTCATTCTTAACTTTCTATCCTTCTTCCCAGTGATCTTCATCTCAGTAATTCTTTTACCATTATGATGCTTATCTTCTATGGTCTTAGTTAATTTTCACTATTGAAAGTCTTTCCTAGGGTTCCTGCATAATACTTCTTCTATATCAAAAGTAGGTAACTCAATCATCTGCGAATCCTCTAGTGTTCTCTTAGCCTCGACATTGAAGTTGCTAGTATTAAATATCTGTGATCTGCTCTTTTGTTCTTCAATCAAGTGTGCAGTCCTCCTGGTCATAAAGTCTTTTAATTCTTGCTTCTTCTATTCCAAAACTTTTTCTTCCTCTTTTTGTCTGGCTTGCTCTCTATCAATCCAAGTTTTTCCTATGAGCATGGTAAACAGGGCGCTGTCTTCAACAAATTTAATAATATCGAAGTCTTCCTTTGTCGAGGTTCCATTGACATTCATAGGTATCCAGGAGAACCTTCCACATAGGTTTACTAGCTTTCCTCTGAATAAACTTGTTCCTCCTAGAGAAGGGATCATGGCAGGCTTTCCTATAGCTTCCCAAGTTCTTTCTAGCATAATGTTCACTTGTGTTTCTTCATCAAGAATACATTCAATGTCGAAGTCCCCTATTCTTGCTTCGACTTGGTCCTTTCCTTTGAAGATATCTGATAGCCTAACATGTCGGTGATCATTCAAGGTGTCGTTCATCTGTAGCAATATCTTTTCTGATTCCTTCTGAGTTTCTACTATTTTTGGATCTTCCTTAGGGTTTTCTTCATTCAGATTCATTATTTCAAGGTTAGCAATCATTCTAGGGAAATCCAACACTTCATGGTCCAAAGATTTACAATAGAGACAACTAGGTCTTCCACTAGGGCATTCCTTAGCAAGATGTCCCGGTCTTATGCAACTGTAACAGAGGGTTAACCCTCTCTTTCATTTAAATGTTCCCCAACTTCTTCTATACTGTGCACCAGGATCATGGTAACTAGCCTGAACAAAACTCTTTCTAGGATCATGCATCCACTTGTTAGTCCAGGCGTTCTTTCTATGGATGGGTATAATATATCTATCATTATACTTATCAAATATATTCATATCAAACTTTCTTTCATCTATTAATGCCCTATTTTTTAAGCTAGGATAGAATCTATCAAACATACCTAGATACATGCTTTAGAAACAAAAAATTTCACTTATCTTACTTCTACAGAGCACAAAGCTTTCAGATCTAAAATTTTTTGACTATTCTTACCCTTATTAGAGCACATATCTTACATATCTTACCTCTTTTCTACAGATCTGACTTCTTTCTTTCAGAAATTCCCACTTTTACTTTTCTTAGAGTACAGAGTGTTCATATATCGCTTCTTTTCTTTAGATATGATCTTCCTTTCTTCAGATCTGACCTTATTCATGGCACAAATCTTCATAGGTCGAGTAAAAAGATGCACACTAGGGAAATAGATCTACGACAGATATTTCTTTTGCACAAAGTTTATTCTTCCTCGGTTCCTAGCAATCACAGTTTCATGTCCTAGTGACAACCATTTGTTGGCACAGGGGTAGACCCAGGGTTCAATGCTCAAGGGCGCACCAACAAAGCCCTAACTACTGGCCCATTTGGAAACACCTGTGAAGCATATAAAGTCTCACCCGAGGTAGAGGCAGGGGTAGTTGCAAGACTCAGGTGTCTGCAACCTTAGTTGGGACATAGATCTATGATTATATCCTTTATAGAGCACTTAGCATCATTCATTCATCACTTATTCACCCTTATTATACTTCGCAGATAAGACAAAACATCACAGTACTTGCTCAGATATAAGATATTTCAGTGCTTATCGACAACAAAACATATTAGATCCTGTAGATCAGCACTAAGCATCCTCCTACGCATTAGATATACTATTCATATACATCTAATGAATCACAAAGCATAAGAAAATCTATGTAATCATGGATTAGCATTTAGCAAGATAACGAAAACACAAGGAAGCAATAGCACAAAGCATGACACACAGGTTTACGTGGTTCACCCCCACCTTGGGGCGAGATCCACAAAGTTTTCTTCTTCTTTATTAGCTTTGGTCAATCTAATTACATCACATAGATCAACTTGTACTCTGCATAGGACATGAGATCTTCGCGCACCTCGCCAGATCCTCCTTCCCTAAGTAGATATAGCATAGATCCTTCTTACAATCCATGCACTCAACACTTACAACACTTGCACTCAACTCTGCAAGCCTCTTACAATCATGCACAGAGCATTTACATTTGATCGCATAGATCTAATTACTAGCACTAAGCCATCAACCCTTCTTACATTGCCTAGCTACTTATTTATACTTTACAACATAGGCCTAAACATGGGTAAACCCATGGGCTGAAATCCCTTTCCCATTACATTAACCCAAAACCCTAAAAGGGCCCCAAAAGTGGGTCGAGATCCCATGATCTCTGCTTCGCCTGGTGCTCCATATTTGATAGGGTGTTGATGTCCAAAAATGGTCAAATATGACCAAGTGTTCTACAAAACTTGGTCAAGGGCCAACACGGCCAATATAATTTACGCTTTAAACTAAAATTGATTCATAACGATTTTATTGTTTAGGGTGCACAAACTAGCCTAGGATTTAGTGCCTTGGAATAGGATTTTGTGAGTAAACTTTTCCAAGGCAATTAAATCAACTTATGTGTCTAATACAGGGAGTTGAGAAATCCAGTGTATAATTGGCAATATCAGGAAGCTGCTCACACTGGAGTTAAGAACGAGGTCACATGAAGTTTGTTGAAGGGATAACCCCTGGATACTCACCTAACGTCAGAGATATTTCTATGGATTTATTCATATTTGGGGATCTTGCTAGTATCCATACCTCTGTGAGAGGTGGTGCTTTCAAGGTTTCAGGCTTTTCTACCCTGCCCATAACATAATCCAGACTTATGACTATTCTCCTATGCATCGGTTCTAGAATGGTTGATTGGTTGCTTGACTTAGGTTTCTCATAGGTTACTTGCANCTCTGTGAGAGGTGGTGCTTTCAAGGTTTCAGGCTTTTCTACCCTGCCCATAACATAATCCAGACTTATGACTATTCTCCTATGCATCGGTTCTAGAATGGTTGATTGGTTGCTTGACTTAGGTTTCTCATAGGTTACTTGCAGGGGTTATTTTGCTTATATCCTGGGTTAGATAAGGGTTGCTCAACACACAACCTTTATGGAGGGTTACCTCTCTGGGGGGATCTGACTGACTGGTTGTTAAGCCTATGAGGGCCCTTATAACTAATTTGTTTACCTCCAAACTTTAGCAGGGAGTCTTAGGTCCCTCCTGGAGGAGGCATACCTTCTTTAGTGAGGGAGGCCACTCAACCACTTATCTTGTTTGCATGCATATTGGCCGTTTGACTTTTGGAGTGTTATTTGACTAATAGTTGGCCTTAGGATTTCATACTGAGTCTGTGTTATCATGGATAGTGAAATTCCTTTGTTTCCCTCATTTTCTGCTACCCCCCCCATGATGTCCACTCATTTCATGGGGACGAATCCTTCTGCTTCACATTATGGTATGCAGAATTATAACACTCAGTCTATGCCTTGGGTCTCTAATCATTTTTCTCATGGTATGTATGATATGTCTTTTCACTTACCATCCTCTGTCTCGCCTCCTTATGTTAATACAAGTTATGGGTCTAGGGGCATGATGCCTCCTTCTTATCCCTCTCCGTTTGGTGGGATTCATATCCTTCAAACGCCTCTAACGGTAGGAGGTTGGAATCTTCCTTCCTACGAATCCACTATGTGAGAAGTAAGTGCCCAACTATGCAATCATTCTACTTATTACACTCTGTCCACCTATCCTTCTTCTTCCATGTCGATTCCTACGAACACTTTTCCCATGGTTGACCTCCATCTGTCCTCTGGTGTTTCATCTGGGAGAAGTTATTTTTGTAGTATGGGAAACCCCCCTCACCAAGTTCCTTCATCTGGGGAAACATATATCATCACATGAGTAACCCTTGTCATGTTTCTTTCTCTTCACAAGCGGCTTCCTTAGTGTCGATGCCCTTATAACCCTTTATGAATCAGTATGGAGGAGGATACTATCTTGTTGGACAGGGACAGGGTGTAAACTAGGATCCTTCTTGGCCTACAATTTCTCAAAACCAATCTTTCCTTGGACCTGGGTCTCAAATGCCACAAGTCCAATGACTACGTGTCACACTGGCATTATATCACTAACCTCTGCTAGTCATGTTGGAGATTGTTCAACAACCTTTGGGAGTCATGTTGAATACCTACAACTAGCCACTACAAGTCATGCTGGGGGCACAAGTCCAGTCATTGTGTGTCATACTGGTAGTATATCACCAACCTCTGCTAGTCATGTTGGATATTGGTCAACAACCTCTGCGAGTCATGTTGAAGACCTGCAAGCAGCCGCTACAAGTCATATTGGGGGCACATGTTTGGTCACTGCTAGTCACACTGCACATCCATCACCAACCTATGCTAGTTATGTTGGGGATCCATCACCAACCTCTACTAGCCATGTTGTAGATTTTCTACTAGCCTCTAAAGTCATGCTGGGAGCATGTCACCAACCACTGCAATTCATGCTAGGGGCATTCATATGATTTATAATCCTAGACGTCTTAGATGTAAGCCTAGATTCCTTTGCAGGACTTGTGAAGGAAGTTACCTTACTCGTTTGTGTCCTATTACTGTTGGGATACCAGAAGCATGGGGCTCGACTAAGGGCCCTTTGGGTTCTGAGGAATCTATAGTTTCACAACACTTTGTTCCTTCTTTGGTTGATACAACAGTCATGCCGATGCAATCTTCGGCTGACACCCCTTTTCATTTAGGGCTTGATGCATCCTTTTACCTTGTTGTCTCACATCCCGTCCGACCTCTGGTCATTTCGATGCAATATTTGACCGACACCTCTCCTATGTTCGGGAGTGATGAGTCTATTGACCTTGTTGTCTCGCATCTTGCTCAACCAACGATCGTGTCGATGCAATCTTCGACCGACAACACTCCTATTTTTTGGAGTGATGCACCTCTTGACCTTATTTTCTCACATCCTATTCAACCAATGGTTGAGGAAGTGGTCATATTGATACAATATTCGATCGACCCCACTCTTCTCTTGGAGAGTGACAAGTCTAAGGAAGTGATCACGCCAATGCAATATTTGGTTGATCCCACTCTTCTAGTTCTGGTTCTATACCTTCTATGCCATGTCCTTAACATTTATATCACTTCACCTTTTGAACAAGAGAGAGTTTTACTCTTCCCGAGTTCTCTCTCTCCATGTCCTAACGAGGTTCCCTTTGATTGGGACGGTCTTGTGGGGCATCCAATGCCTCCACCTATGTCTTTTCCAAGAAGATACAATATCTGATATAACACAGAGATGATAACCTCCATTAGCACTTTTCCCTCCTCGACTTGGAGAGATTTGGGTCTTCCCAATCTTTTGTCGATTCTTCGTAAGATACCAACATTCCACAGAAGGTCCGCACGGGAGCCTTGGCCTCCCCCATGAATTTCCTCCTAGAATCTCCCAATGAGTCCAATTTAAGCTCTTTTCCAACTCATCTAAAAATTGAAAAGATCACCGAGTGATTTGTCCCTTTCACACTTGTTAAAGTTGGATTTGAAAGGTCATGAGTCTTAGTTAATCTCTTTTCTAACTCACTATAAAAAATGGAAAAGATCGCCGAGTGAACTTGTCTTTTTCACACTTGTAAATTGGATTTGAAAAGATGTCTATTTGGCACAAGTTTACCCGTTCTTCACACCAAGTAGACTAAAATATAAAAAAAGGACATTTTTTGGCGTTAAATTTTGATTGCATCTCATGCCCTTGCTTGTAGTATTGAGCCTTTAGCCGGTTCTCGCTTTGCATTATAAACCATGGCCCAAGCAGTTTGCATCCTCAACCAAGAAGAGCCTTGTTTATATCCCTCGCAATTTGACACCCTATACCTTGGAGGGAACATCACCCTAAGTGCTCCTGCATGCATTTCCTTGCATTGATCATAGGTACATTCCACTGCTGGAACTATTTTTGCTTACTTGCAACACTCGTTCCCGACTCTGTATCATAGCATTCACTTGTTATGAAGAAACAAAAAAAGACGGGTTGGAAGGGAGTACTATATTGTAATTGGAAGCAGTCGTGTCGCCTTTGAACAAAGACAAAGTTATTGAGTCCTTGCATCATCATAATTTTGGGTTTAGGATGGCCTTAGGAAGATGATCTCGTTACAAAATTTTCTCTACCGGCTGGTTAATCTTCTAGTCACTATAGAGAACATTATGGATGCCTCCTGCATATAGTTGTCACATCATTAAGTCTATGCTACAGAGTCCACCGTATGTCTCATTCTATTGTTCAAAGGAAGTCTATCAACTTCTGTCAGCCACTCCTCAAAAATCTTGACTTTGCATGTCGGCCATACCCTCAGTTTGTCTCAGAATCACATGATACTTTGGCCTTATGATGCACCCAGGCCCGACTTTCATCATTGGTAGGTCACCTTGAACCCAACAATCGACATTTCATCATGGGTCATTGACTGGGTGGTTTCCCTTGTGTTTGATGGCAAGACATCTATTCACATTTTGGGATTTGTGCAAGGTCTTGGATGCCATTAGCCTTATTGGTGGTTTCCTCACCTTTGTCAACAATTTTCATCATTGGCTGCTATTCAGAGGGTCTTTTCATGTACATCTTGAATTTGGCACATGCAAAAGATGCATAGGGTCGTTGGTTTGTGAACATGTTCTTCGTTCGATATCCACCAAATCATGAATCTCCTGCTTTGTTCATTGTGATGACTAATGAGAGATGCCTTAATGCTCTCCTTTCAGTCGGTCTCTTTCCATCGACTTCAACTCATGTATTCTAGATACAAGACCTAGAGTTTTATGAGTACCTTGAGACTTGCAGTCATTAGTGGTAGTCTCTCTCGCCATTGACAGATGGGAATACATCAATGTCTCCTAATCAATGGATCTCTCAAGTGTTCGATACCAGCTCCTTTATTCACATTTGTAGATATTTACGCGGTGCCTTGATACCTACTTTCATCATTGGTAGGTTGTCTCGCATTTGTTAACGATATACCTCAATGACCAGTAATCAAATGATGTCTCATCATGTTCGACCTCAACTCATTTATTCACATGATGTAGACTTGCACCATTGGCGAATTGTATTGAAGACTTGAAGACATCACTTTGTGGACACAACTTTCCTAAGTTGTTGCTTACATTTCATTGGACCAGTACTTATTTGACTTCAGCGATCGTGGGAGATTAGATTGTACTCCATGGTATACAGATATCTTCAGATTGATTTTGAGACTAGTTTCACTGGGCCTTGTTCGTGACTATGAAAGATATTGGCATGTAACCACATTTATACTTTCCTACTCATGGCCATGAACACTTGTTGCTATATTTTCCACATGGATCTGCATTGTATTATTGGCATCCATGTATGAAAAGTCAATACATAATGTAATGAGAAATTGAGTTCGTCCATCTCGTTCTCTACCACTCCACTTTTGGGTTATTTATAATGTATTTCGTCCATCACAGATACTCCTCTAATCTCACACATTAGGGGGCATCTGTTATAGCAAGATTTGCCTCACCATTGCTATCTTGCACAGAGGGCCTTTTTCCATTTCCCTATGCATACTTATCAACCCCTTTTTGATAAATCTAGAGCCAAAAATATATATTTTTCCACAGATACGCTCCCTAATTGCTTTGCAAGATGCATATACGCTTGCTGCTCCACTACAACTCGCGTATATTAGGATTTGTGCTAGAAAATACAAAATGAAGTTGGGTTTCCATGTCACGACAAAAGATCTCTGATCTTTGGCCTTCCATATACTAGAAACTTTCTGACTCGTCCCTTCAGTTTCATTCTAGAGGCTATAAGAGCACAATTTCGAGCTATGGAAAAAGAGGAGAAAACATTCAACTTTGAGAGCAAAGTTACTCTGGAGAAATTACTTCAAATTGAGTATGCATTCCTTTGTCCCTCAAGTCTGAACAAAGTGTTCAACCCCAAAAATCTTTTCTTATTGTCGAGAGGACCTCATTACCTCTTCGCTATGAGATTTCCTTTGGTGGAGGATTGAAGTGGTGGAGACCCAGTTGGAAGGAACTCAGTTTCTTGGTTTCGAACCGTGTCGACACATAAGTCTGTAATGTTGATACTTTTGTTGATCAATTATTAATAAAAATACTCCTTTCTCATCCTATTGATATCTTTCAAATATATGATTATTATCCATGGGCATGTTTGTAATTTTTATTAATGGATTATGCTATCTAATGTACTAACTCATTTTATATATTTCCACTATATACTTGCATTTCTTATTTTTTGAGAACTTCTTACAGGTGTAAATCTTTGGGTCAAAGTGCTCAATGGTGGACCGACATCAAACGATTGGATCGAGGTAGGCTTCTTTCTCATATTGCACATTAGTTTATATAGCACATGTTGGAATTGAGTTGATTTCTACAATCATACCTGTCTGTTGTGGTTTACCCTTGGCCATAGAGAGTTTTTCCCTTGTAACATGGAGTACAATAACTTCACTTACAAAGATGGAAAAACCATCAGGTCTTTCAACTTGTGTTTCACCAAGTTGTATAATCAAATCCCCGAACTTTTCCACCCTTATACCCAAGCCACCTTCATGCATTACTACAATGCATTTCCTTCTCCTTACCATCATAGGCTTGAAGAAAAGGCCATTGATAATATCAGTTTCACTCTACACACTTTCTTAGAGTATGAGGAACAACTTGAATAAATTGGTCCACCCCGAGGAGAATCAGTTAGACAAATGAATATGTATGCTCTCTTACAACTAGTACAAGATATGAACAATCGTATGATAGCTTTTGAGTGGAAAGGTACTGTCAACCCTCTCACCCCTGGGGCTTTGTCCTCTTCTGCCCCTCCTTTTAGAAGTCCAGTTGAGAATAGTTTCCAGCCAAAGGCTATCCTGCCTCGGAGTTGGTGTAAATTTTGCGAGGAACACCATGAAGAAACCACATGTGAGGTAAGGAAGAGTGCCAAAGAAAATATCTTTGGTAAAAATCCAGAAGCCACTATCAATGTCCTAGATTTTTCTGAGACAGAAGATATCATGGTCATAAACACTAGAAGCAAAGCCTATTCCCCAAAAGACAAATTATACCCTCCTCGTATTTCTTCTAGCTAGAGCTCATCCTCAACCACTGCTGCACCCCAACCTCCTATAATTCCTGATAGTCAAAATATCACTCCTCCTCCCCCCTCTTCCAAATACAATATCTTGAATCAATTGGCCAACATCAAAGCAGATGCAACCCTCCTAGACATGGTTTCCATCCTTGAACAACAGATGCATCTAAAACAATTCATGGAAGGAAAAGCTTCCATTGTAGCCAACCTTTCCGAATAATTAAGTGAAGAGGATTCTTCTGTAAATAAAGTAGGTGTAGATAACTTAAGATGCCCTGTAAAAAATCCCCCTTTTTATATTTATGTAAATATCATGGATAAAATCACCCATTGTTGCCTCATTGATGGTGGTTTAGGCCCAAGTGTCATGTCATAGATTATTATGGAAGAGTTAGGCTTATCTTGTACAAACGAAAATGTGAGAAGCATGCTTTCCTATAATAGTCTGCAATAAATGACCATAGGTGAGATTAAGGATGTAACCTTGGTTTTATTCGCTCATCCTGAGATAAGGACAACCCTCAGTATTCAGGTGATTGATATGATTGTGATCAATTATTCAATTATCTTGGGAAGAGGTTGGAAAACCCTAACAAGTGGATACCTCTCTCTCAATGTGACACATTTATCCATTCCTCGGAATGGTAATAATATCATAGTTCTTAGAGAGGGAAGGATTTCACCCTACATAGAGAATGTTCTGCAATCCAACGTAAACTATATCAAAGAAGACCTAGGAGTGTATTCCATATTCACTGAAGAGGATAATATTCCTCTGGAAAGAATTGATTTAGAGGATGAATTGTGGTGTATGCACTTCGAAGGTTCGCACTCAAATGAGGGTAACGGGGATGGTATTATCTTGGTTTCCCCTGCAAGAAATATTCATAATATGTCATATAGGTTAGAGTTTGCTTGCTCAAACGATGTCGCTGAATTTGAAGCTTTGATTCTAGGCATTGAGAATTCCCTTAATCTTGGTTGTGGTCACCTTTCAGTGTTCAGAAATGCTTAGCTTGTTGTGAACCTGGTACGTAAGACATGCTCTCCTAGCAACCAGTTGATGGAACAATATTCCCAAACTGTTTGGGCACTTGTCTTGAACCTCCTGTATTTTAACATCACTCATGTTAGGAAGGAGTTGAATTCAATATCTAATCGATTAGTTGTCTTCACAACCTCTCCTACTCAACAACTCTAGCCTCACTGGCCTAATTGTGCTCTCCAATATCTACATCATTCATACATTTCCGAGAATGAAAAATTATGGAAGGCCATCCCTAACAATGAAGGAAATTGTGTTGTCAGTCAAAATGAACCTCTCAAGCCTGATAAGATTATATCTATAGAAAATAATGAAATTCATGAAGGCTTGAATCCTCTCGAGGTTTCATTTTCCTTGAGTGTTGGAGGAAATAAAGAAAAGGAAGAGGAGTCACAAGTGAAGGTGATTGAAACCATGTCCATGAACATTAGGACACCTGGATCATCCTCGAACATTAAAATAAATATCCAGGGTTCAGATAAATAAAAAATGAAATCTGTTGAATTACTTAGTGGATTTCAAAAGTTTTTTTCTTGGTTTAATGTGGATCTTGATGGTTTTGATCTAGGTCTTGTTTAGCATACTATGAAAACATCTAGGAAAAAATAGAAACTTGTTAACTTTGCACTGAAAACAACCTTTTGAAGGGAGTTGGGAGATTTATTAAGCACTGAAATGTTTTCTTTTGTCCACCCTGAAGGGGTTTCAAATTGGGAACCTGCTTCGAAGACCCCTAATAATTTCAGAACCTGCATTAGTCTTGCAACTTTTAGGCAAGAAATTATAAGAAATCCTTTCCCTCCTCTCAATATGAGAATGTTTCTGCAATAGGTTGTAGAGTTACAATGGAGCCCTTACTTGACAATTTGTTTGGTTACAATAAAATCAAGGTAGAAGGGGAAAATTATCACAACACCATTTCCACTACTAATCGTGATACTATGTCTTACGATTGCCTTCCCTCTGGCTTATTTGATACAAGTATCACCTTGAGAAGGCCTATACACACAAATTTCGATGAGTCGGTCAGTATCCATGCTTATATTGATGATTTAATCGTATCCATCAAGGGGATGATAGCTATGTTAGGATTTCAAGTGTTGGGCCATTTCTGGATTACTTTTGTCTTGGACACTAACTCAGAAATTTTAAAGGAATTGCAGAGACAATGGTTTTCCCACACGATTAGCAATCCTCGTTTGAAATATTGCAAGGGACCAGTGTGAAAAGTTTTCTTTGCTGATTGAATCTTCTGTATACTAGTAGCTTATCTTGTTTTCAATTGTGTTCTTTGTTTTCTTCTTCTAATTTTTTTTTTCTTGCTATGTTTTATTTTCGTCTTTTACTGTTGTTATTTTAATTTCTGCATTATTACTTCTATTGCAATTTTTTGTCCTTATCATCTTTTAGTTTTGGTCAGGTTATATTGTTGGATCAATTCTCCCACAGTGACACTCCCACAAATCATTATTAGTCGATAAAAATCAAGCTTGCAAAGCTTCTATGATCTCTCCACTGAAGGGCCCTTGAATTTGTTACATATTTCCGATGCTATCTTATGAGGAATTGGTTGTTTCCCACTTATACTTTCCATTTGTTCATCCATCAAGGTCTTAAGAGAAAAACTATAATCTTCCTATTTCAAGTTAAGAGCTTATGATTATGCATATAGTGGTAAAACCCCTCATACTTAACACTTTTCATGAGTTATTCCCAAATTCGCCGTCATCTTTCCATTAAATCCACTCACTTCCCCCTGTTGCATAATCATTTGAGTCATGTCTTCTTGAGATTTCTATTCTTGCTCTACGAAATCATGAGTTCTAAGTTCTAATTTGTTAAAAACAAATTTCCCTGTGGAATTGCCAATTTGTTGTCGATTGAAAACTTCAAAGTAATTTTTCCCGCAAAGTGTTTCTAAGCCTATTATTATATAAGACTAAATAATACTAGTAGGTGGGTACCCCTTGAACTTTTGAAGATCGGGTCTGTTCATTTTCAATGTTATGATGATGCTCTATAAAGTTACATGGTTGATGAGAATATGGTTGTCGTTGATTTCAATTAAGTTTTGAGATATTGTTCCTTCATGATACTACAACCTGCTATTCATTTATGGTATTTGTTCTTCTCGCCTGTACAACAAAAATGTTAGTGAAAATTACAAAAAGGCATTTTGAGGAAAAGTAAATACTATATCTAATGAAAAAAAAAGAGACCTAGCTCTATGATACTATATGCATGAAAATACTTGTTGATAGTGGTTAATTCCTAGCTAACAAAGAATTGGCTACGAAATATTGTTTAATTACATTTTTATATATGCATATGGTGGAAATTTTGGTGGCACACTTTGGCAAGGTGACAATAAAATGGTTATGCATTGATTAATGGGATTGGTTGCTGACTTACATATGTTATAACATTGGTGGCTCATGGAAGTGATGACTTGCATTTTTATGGTGATTATGTTATGTTTCGGTTAAATCTTTGATGATGATATTATACATGATTGTTTAGATTGTGTAGTGCTCAAGCGATTTATTTGAGTTATATTGGGAATGTAAACATGGGTGGCGCATTTGGCTAAGTGAATGAAAATGGTTGAATTATTATGTGGACTTGGATTATGCTATGGTTTGAATGTGTTGATACTATCGATGCATTGGTTCATTAATGGTGTTAATGGAAGACTCGTTCTCATGTATTGTGGAGTAAATGAGACAGGGATGGAGGTGACTTGAATTTACTACACGTCACCTTTACCCTTACCATTGGTCGCCACCCTCATAAAACTATTATTTGATATGGATGTTGTGTTCACACTCTGGATTTTCAATAGGGTGAAACCGCTCGATCGCTTCTCATCTTAAGGTTTTCGATTGACCAGTATGTCTCTTTTAGCCATTCTTAATTTCACACTGGTTATGAAATGTTTTTGGCTCAGATGTTTGGGTTTGTGTTGTCTTGAGTGTTGCAACTGTGTGATTTCAGCTTTGAATGGAAAATCAACAGTTTTGTGTATAACCATTGTGAGTTCACTAGATTTGGGGGCCTTCCTGGGTGATAGTGTTGTTACCACTGCGTTTGGTTAAGGGTTTGTTTTAGAAGGTTGGTTGGGTGATTGTTTTCATGGTTCCTAGGTTTAACTAGAACCCTATATAGGTCTATAAAGGAGATGCCTCCCATCCACAAGCATCCTGGTCCTCCTTAGGCATGTTCCTTTACCTAGAAGTTTCAAACATATTCAACGCCCTATCCTTCCTATGATGGCTACTCTGCAAACCCATAAACCCTCCAAACTGAAGCTACATAAGGAGTCTGTCGGGCATGTTAAGTTTATTGTGGCCTTTTACTTCGAATACAGGATCACCCATCATTCGTATAGAAGTCATGTTAGTATGGTGTTGACCACTAACTCTGTGGTAATGGCATGAGCCCCACATTTCCAATTGAACTTCTAAGGGTCACAGTCATCAACCTGTTGTCAAAGAATCATTTTTTTTTTTGTTATGAAAGGGCCTCTGTCATTTTCGTTTTGGTTCGTGGGTATACACCATGATCATGCTTGTTGGCCTATTATCTCCCTTACCACAGTGCAAAATTGTTGGCCATTATACAATCGTTAGAGTGGTTCTTATGAGGTTCGATAATGGTTGGCATTAGTCACAGGGGTTTGGTGTTGCCACACATGTCGCGTCCTATAGGCGATGTCTTGAGAATTAGAAGATTGGATTGGATATGTTTACTGCATCTTTTTACACTTGAATGAGTGCGGCCTGGTCACTCACAGACGACTAAATAGATGGCCCATAATGAATTTTTTGAGTTATATCATGGTTATATATTGATGTGTGGTTATGGGAATTATGACACGATGGAATTCCCTCAGTCGTGCACGGCGTATAATATGGATGGATTGTTTTGTATGCCCAGTTATACCCTCGAATTCTAAGTGCGTTTGTCTTTTTGCAATTGATCATTGTTGATGACAGTTGTGTGGGACATTTGGCCCAGTTTTGAATAACACTAAGATATTTGTTTTTTACATTGGCATGGTTACATGGTTTTGGAAATTCATTTCTGCATAGCTTGTGTCTAAATGATGACCGTTGGTTGTATAGACAATTGCCTTTCAAGCGTGACATGTGAGGTCTTGATTATTTTGATATTTCTATTGCATATATATATATATGTATGGGAAGGTATCATTACAGATCTTGATTGGCTTTGTATAGACTCCTTTATTATTTTTGGGAAGAACTACTTTCAAATATAGACATAGATTGGGGAATGTATGGAATGGTGGATGTTAATGGTTATAGATTTAGTGTTGTTGTTGACTATTATGACATGCAAAATGTAAGAATAAAGGGAACATAACCTCGTACAAATTGTGTGAGGTACTTTTGTTTTGTGGTAACACTGTGTTGGATGTTAATGGACAGTGAAATTAAACAAATGCACAAGAATTATTACTTAGTCATCTGATTGTCGATTGATGCATATTTTCCTTACTGCAAATATGTTATGGATTGCTTGATTAATCTCATGAACAATAAACATTTTCTCCCCCTCATTATTTCATTTTTCGCTAATTATAAACCCCTCACATATCCCATATTCATTTTGTTCACCCCCTATTATGATACTGATCACAACTAAGGAATATTATGTGTTAGATTAGATAAAAGTGGCAGAATTTTGTGTGGATTGCAGTGAGATTTGTTGGTTTGTTTACAATTGATTGTTATTATCATTGAGCAGTGACCATATCTCTTCCCTTTCATTATATCATGTTTCCGCTAATTAAAAACCCCTCATGTATCCCTAAACATTTTGTCCACCCTTGTTCTCATTGATTAACGTTAGAAAAATTTGTATGGATTGGATTGCATGAGCCTAATACATTTTGAGCCAAATTTATTTCATATTTTTAAGGAGTTGTCATGCATGGTTATTGTTGGAACAAATATTGAAATTTTGGCTTTTGGTAGCTTAGGAGGAAAATTTTTATAGTGTTTAGCTACCAAAAGTGAAGACTTTTGGTAGCTTAAATCTTTTGTTTCATATGCCAGTAGCTACCGAAAGTGTATCGGTCGAGACCAAGCATTCAAGCACCATGCATCAAGCCACATGAAGGAAGAGCTCATGAGTAGGTGCGAAAAGAATGCAATAAATGACATAAAATCGCTATAATAAGGTTTTACCAAAATGCCACGTCACCATTTCGGGTTTTCAGAAGTTGGGGATTTTGCTGACATAAAGATTTTGACCACTCTCCATTTTCCTGAAAGCTGAAAGTTGAAATCAGGGTTTCGGGACTGTCGGTGGCTTACGGTTCTCTGAAATCGCACTGTTAGCTACCGAAATCTAGGACTTTTGGCAGCTAATATACCTTTTTTTTCGGCCTGTTAGCCACCGAAATCGTAGGTTTCTCCAAAAAAAACTGCCTATGGGAAAAATCACTTTTCTCAACCTTGGAGAGGTTAGTTTACATGTTTTAATAGTCGATTGACATCTACAGATCCTAATATTTCCATTGGTATCTTCAGATATGAGTTTAGAGCTTCGGAAGGCAGCCAAAAGTTCCTTACAAGACAATGCTGTGTTTTTGTGCAAACATGGCCCAGAAATGTAGGAATGCGCCCAGATTTCAGTTAAATAACTACCAATTCATTTCTCAGTTGATTTTGAGGTCATTTCTCATATGTTATATGATGAAGGCTTATATATTGTATATTTTTTTGAGAGAGAAAGGGGGGATAATATACACAGGAGTAGTACTCCTGGTGTAGTGTACCCTTTTACA